>VIBQ01000117.1:0-87360 GCA_006937295.1 Carpinus fangiana | reverse complement strand
TATATATATATATTTATAAATATATATCTATACTTTACAGAATTCTTCATATATATATATATATATATAAATATATATATCTATATGTCATTCAAAACAATATATATATAACTATATATTTTATAACTATCTGTTCAAGTGCTAATAGAGAAGGTTTGGTGTCAATATGTAAGTATGATGCTTTTGTTTATAATTTATTTCCACAAAAGACAAAATAGGTAGGAAACATATATATGTTGTACACGTGAGGAGTAAAAGCAAGAAATCCATTCTCTCTTTCCCACTACAAGACGAAATGGAAATAAGACAAAACAACAACTTTGAAAACTCTACGTTGAATATATACAGTATATATATTTTATAAGAAAAGGCCAAAGCAATTGCAAGACAAGGACATTCATACCTGACTCAATTGAGAACTGTAGGAATGGGAAGCTGGGTGCGGCGTGAGGAAAAGTGAGGAGGCAGAGGTTATGCAGTTAAATAGGCTAGACCAAAGAGAGAGAGAGGCACGGTTTTAGGGTTTCTTTTAAGTAGGCGCTTAGGGTTTTTTTTTATATATATATATATCTTTTACTTAATTTTATTAATACTATTATCTTCTTTTATTAAATATTTATTTATTATTTATTATTATTATTCTTATTATTATTATTATTATATACCAACACATATATCTATACAAATATAACTACATATATTTTTATATTAATTATATATATTTTTAATGGTTCATTCTCAATATTAACTTAAGCCAACTCTTTTTAGGGTCCATTAAAAATACCCTAAAAATTTAGGATTGTTACACCTATGACCTTGCAGCACCTTAGTTTTGTATAAATAGGACCCTTGTGTAATATTTTTGGGTGTTACGTTTTTTAGCGCATTTTCTCTGCAGGGACCACTGTTTCGCTCTGCAACCTATCTCTAAACGTTAACCATTTCCATTTGTTCTTTATTTAATGATTACTTGCATTTCTATTCCGTCTCTCTTTTATATGGGAGGCTAATCTTCAACTAAGGTTGAAGATGAAGCCACCCCTCTAACTTATGCATGTTTACATTATGATTATTTATTTCCATCTTTACATACCGCTTAGTCGTTTCAATATGATTTAAGTGACAATCTCACATTGATAGTCGTTTGTGATGCGCCGATGTCCAACGTCTTTGCGTTCCAATCCGGAGATATGTCGGATGGTTGGGATGAGACGAGGCATCCACTGTGATCAATGATACAGTGGATGACTTGAACTCAAACTAACATCCGTCAGACTCTTTACACGATAAACGCATTGAACGGTTCGACTAGCTTCACTAACGACTATAGGTTAAGCAAAGAGCTAATTCGATAGTCGGAAGTGTGATTGTAGTGTTTTAACGTGTGTATTTTAGTGGGTGAGGTGGATTATTTAACTTTAGTTACCTTTTGTTTATTTTACAGCAATTTCAATTACTTTACATTTACATTAATCACAAACACACAACTCGGAACTAGGTTAAGATAATATTAGTCTAGAAGTAAAATTAGTTTTAAACACTCATGGTTCCCTGTGGATACGAACACGTACTTGAGCAAACGCTATACGAACCACGGTTCGTTCTATTGCGAGTACTAAATTTGGTACGATCAAATTTTAGGGCCGTTGCCGGGGAACCGTTGATTTGTTGAAATTAATTTTATTTTTAGATTAGTGTTATTTTTCTACTAGTATTTATTTTCTGCAATTTCAATTCTATTCTTAGTTTATTTTCGTGTTTTTGTTAATTTTTTGTTAAGTTTTAGGATAGTGTTTGGCTATTTTTAGTTTAGTTTCTGTTTCTGGAAAATCAGGCACTGATAGTGCGATCGATCGTATACCTATTGTGATCGAGCGCACTTGAGCCTATTCCTTCACTATCGCGTACCTGTGCTCGCTTGATATGCAATTGCTTGCGAGCCCACATTTGTGATTAAACAGCAGTGCAGTGCTACGCCTGATCACACCTCTGTTGTGATCGAGCGCACTTGCAGAGACTGCCATATTAAGCTGCTTGCGATCGATCCCATTTTCCTGCGCTCGAGCGCACCTCTGCTTACTGCACCAACATACTCGAGGCAGTATGTTCAGTTTCTGTTTCTTTTTGCTTTGATTAATTGTTAGTTTAGTTTTAATTGGTTTTTCTGCCTGTTTTTAGTTGTTCTATGCTACTGTTAGAATTGTTTAGTTTATTTTTGTTTTTAATTGATTAATTAGTTTGTATTTGTTTAATTAGTAGTTTGGTTAATTAAATAGTTAGTTGTTTATATTGTTATATTTTGTTAGTTTTTATTTTTCTAAGCTAGTTTGTTTTTCTGTTTCTATTTCTGTTTTATCTGCATATTTTAAATATTTGTTTAAATTGTTTAGTTTTTACTCATTTATTGTTTATAGTTTGCTGTTTTTGTAGTTTATTTTTAATCTAGTGTTTTAAATTCATTTAGTTCATTGTTTTTGTTCTTTTATTTGTTATTTTGTGTTCCCTGTTTTGTTGTTTTTGTTCATACTTGCTTACTTAGTTTGCTGTTTTTTATAGTAGTTTAGTTTATTTTCTTAATTAGTGTATGCATGGTCAATGATCTTTGAATTTAGAGTTAACACCTTTAGATTCCGACTTAGAGAGGAATCGTAGGAGATCCCTTAGAGCACATGCTGAGATGGAGGCGAATCCGAGGAATGCAAATCAAGAGGAGCAAGAGGAGTACCAAGATACAAGAGCTGGGAACAGGGAGCAAAGACGAGCATATGACATGGATTTCACTACCTCACTCCAGGAACTATTCGCACCAGTTGCGATTAGTTCCCATTCGTGTATAGTGTTTCCACAGACTAATGCAACCCATTATGATCTAAAGCCACACGTCACCCAAATGTTAGCATCTTTTTAAGGCTTAGATCATGAAAACCCATGTTCCCATGTGAAAAAATTTAAAAATATCTGTGCCACCATCAAATTCCAAAATTTTTCTAAGGAATCTGTCCACCTTAGACTTTTTCCTTTCTCCCTTCATGATAGAGCCACAAGTGGTTGGATTCCAACACACCTGGGTCTATTACATCCTGGGAAGACTTGTTAAAACAATTCAACAACAAGTTTGCTCATCAGATGCCCCCCTCATGGTTATGAAAAGTGGCGACTTGTGCAATTTTTCTACCAAGGGATGTCTCAGCCCAATCGTAGCATGATAGAGTCGATGAATGGGGGGGCATTTTTGAACTTAACGGGAGATTTAGCTTATAAAGCTTTAGACAAATTGGCCAACAACTCATAACAGTGGGATTTCACGAGTTGTCGATATAAATCTATCCGAAACACCAAGAAATGAGGCATCCCTGAGTTGAAAGGTGAGACAGAATTGAGCTTAAGGATGGATGCAATTTACAAGAGACTGGATGCTCTTAGTGAAGGACAGCCCATCAATGCAGCTAGCACTTTTGCAGTTGATAGTTGTTCCGTCTGTGCTAGTCCCATGCACCAAGCACAGAATTGTCTATCTATGACAGTATCTTCTGAGATGGAACAAGTGAATGCTTTCAACGATTTTCGAAAGCAGTCCAGTGGGCCAATATTTTGAGACATACAATCCAGGGTGGAGTAATCACCCTAATTTCTCATGGAAGCAGAACCAACCCACGAATCAAGGAGGAACTTCACATCAAAGTCAAAATCAATATACTCCAAGATTCCCTCCGTCGTATCATGGTCGCTCGACTCAGCCAGCATCAACATTTGCTCACCAAGTCCCTGCATCTTCACCACAGTCAACTTTGGAAGACACACTGAATACATTCATCCAAGCAAATGGTCAAGTGGTGCAAGAGCTCAGGAATTCCATAGTGATGAATGGCCAGGCCATGTAAGAGGTAAAGAAAGCAACCCTAGAGGTAAACAATGCAACCATGGTAAACACCCAGGCAATTTCCAAGTTGGAGATGCAGATGGGGAAGTTGGCCTATCACCATGGTGAAAGGGATAAAGGAAAGTTTCCTAGCCAGCCCTTGACAAACCCTAAGGCATGCAGTATCGGAAAGTCTTCAAATCAAGAGCATGTGCAGGCAATTGTCACTTTGAGGTCTAGAAAACGAGTGGACAATCAAGTGGTGGACCTAGAAGCAGACCATTGATCGTATCAAAAATAATACTCGCAAGTGTACGAATCGTGTGCAGTAAAGTGCGCGTGAAAATGCGAGGTCGAACCACAGAGAACGGCTTTTTGTAAATAAAAACTAATACAATTCCTAAATTAAACGTATCTTAACCTAGTCCCAAAGAGGGCTGATTTTGAACAATTTAAAATTTGCAGAAATAAAATTAAACTGAAAACTATAGGGATAAAAATAACTAAGGTTAAAGATGAACCTCACCCAATAAGAATAAGCTAAATACACTAAACACTCATTTTCCGTTTTTTAAACATTAAACCCGTCAACACACTCTATTGTGGTAATTGACACAAGTCAAACCGAATAATGTGTTCACCGTTAAGGAGCGACAATGAGTATTGATTATGGATAAAATCATCCACTGTATCCTTGGATCACAGTGGATATTGAATCACAACCAAACACTCATTGTGCACCCGGCTTGGAACACATCACCGGATGACTATCAATGCATCAACAACACACAACCATTCAATTATTTGTCACAGAAATTAAATGACGAATGCGGAATTAAATAACGGAAAATAAGCATAAAATGTAAAAGCAAGAAATTTAAACTAAGGGTGAGGCTTCATCTTCAACCTAAGTTGAAGATTCTAGCCACCCATTGAACAACAAAACAAAATTGAATTAAAATAATGCATTAAAAATAACTGTAAAATAAAAGCTTACAACTGAAAAGGGGCGGAGCAATGCAAACAGTAGCAAAATGCTCTCTAAAAACGCCCCAAGAGAATGTGTTTTCGACCAAAAGCCTTGGGTCCTATTTATAGGCAAAATTTCCTACGAGTGCGTTCGAACGCAGGAGGTGAGTTCGAACGTACTACTGAGTTGTGCGTTCGATCGCACAATGTGCGTTCGACCGCAGAAAACCATAACGGCGCATGCTGAAGCGATGGACTCCTAGGGCACCCGCGCGATACGCGGGCTGACGGGGACTGCGATCGACCGTGTCCCTGCGTTCGACCGTGAGTGCGTTCGAACGCACCAAGTGTGGTCGAACGCACTTGGCAGGGGTCCAAATCTTCACTTGGTGTCTTTTTGCTTTCTTGTGGCCAACTTTTGTTGTAAACACCTGCACAACTCAAAACACTAAAAACACCACAAATAATTAGAAATTAACAATACTAAGAGCCTAACAAATATAAATTAAGGGGTCCAAATAAGCACTTTTAGGCACTCATCAACCATGCTGACCTAGAAGCAAACCATGATGAGAAAGAAGAGCAAAAAGGTAAGAGGGTGACAACTAGAAGGAAGAAGATGCTGAGCCATCTACAGTCACCCTAGTTATTAAGGAATCTCCTAGGTCGTTTGTACCTAAAGCACCTTACCCTAAAAGATTACAAGATCCCAAGAAAGGAGGGAAGTTAGAGGACATCCTGGAGGTGTTCAAACAAGTCCAAATTAATATCCCATTTTTGAACGCCATCCAACATATACCTTCCTATGCCAAGTTGTTGAAGGACTTGGTTATAGTGAAGAGGAAGATGAATGTCTCGAAGAAGGCATTCATGACCGAGAAAGTTAGTACTATCTGGCAATGCAAGTTACCTCTCAAGTACAAGGACCCTGGATGTCCTACAATTACTTACATGATAGGAATCAGTCAGATTGAGAGGGCATTATTAGATTTGGGAGCAAGTGTGAATTTGTTGCCCTACTCAGTCTATTTGCAGTTAGGGCTAGAAGAGCTGAAGCCCACATCTATGACACTGCAACTTGCTGACAAGTCTGTGAAGATTCCACGGGGAATAATTGAGGATGTACTAATTAAAATGGACAAATTTTATTTCCACGTGGATTTTATTGTGCTGGACACAGAACCGGTTCAGGTCGTAGGGACTGAGATCCCTGTGATTTTAGGGTGACCATTTTTAGCTACGGCTAACGCCCTAATCAATTGTAGGTCGAGGGTGATGAAGATTTCTTTTGGAAATATGATAGTGGAGTTGAATATTTTTCAGATCAGAAAACAACCACTAGATTATGACCAAATGAACCAAGTATGCTTGATTGAGGAGATCATTGATGGAGCAAGAAGATGCACTTTTGGAGACTGCTTCTCTAGTGAGCAGTGAGAAGGAGGAGACAGCAGTGCCTGATCCCTCGATGAAGGAACTTAAGCCTTTACCTGATAGTCTTAAGTATAAGTTCCTAAGTCCAGCTGATTCTTTGCCTGTTATTATAGCTTTTGACTTGATTGATGCTTAAGAGGAGAAATTGTTGGATGTTTTGAGAGAGCATAAGGAAGCTATCAGCTGGTCAATTGATGATATCATGGGAATCAGCCCCTCGTTGGTTCTGCATAAGATATATCTTGAGGAGAATTCAAAACTTTCGAGGGAACCACATAGAAGGCTCAACCAAGCAATGCAAGAGGTTGTGAGAACGGAAGTGATTAAGTTGTTAGATGCTGGGATCATCTATCCAATCTCTGATAGTAAGTGGGTGAGCCTGATACATGTTGTGCCCAAGCGAGATGGATTAACGGTAGTAAAGAACAAGGACAACGAGTTGGTGCCAACTCGTATTCAGTTTGGATGGAGAGTTTGTATAGACTACCGTAAATTGAACGCTGCCACCATGAAAGATCATTTTTCACTTCCATTCATTGATCAAATGGTGGAGCGTTTAGCTAGGCACGAATATTATTGCTTCTTGGATGGTTATTCTGGATATAACCAGGTCCCTGTGGACCCCGAAGATCAAGAGAAGACAACATTTACCTGTCCTTTTGGGACATTTGCCTAACGTCACATGCCTTTTGTGCTCTGCTGCTTTTCAACGATGCATGATCAGCATATTCTCTGACATGGTAAAGCGATATATGGAGATCTTCATGGATGACTTCTCCGTCTTTGGTTCATCTTTTCAGGAGTGTCTGCATCGTCTCACTTTGGTTTTAGTGAGGTGCAAAGAGAAGAACCTGGTGCTTAACTGGGAGAAATGCCATTTTATAGTTAAGCAGGGAATTGTACTGGGGCATGTCATGTCTCACCAAGTTATTGAGGTTGACAAAGCGAAGGTAGATTTGATCTCTAACCTTCTGCCCCACGTATTGTGAAGGAAATTCGTTCCTTCCTAGGCCATGCAACGTTTTACAGGCGATTCATCAAGGATTTTAGCAAGATCACTTGGCCCTTGTGCAAGTTGTTGGCCAAAGAGACCCAGTTCATATTTGATGAAGAATGTATGCAAGCTTTCAGGGCTCTGAAGAAGATTCTGACGTCCACACCAGGTATTCGACCTCCCAATTGGGGTGTGCCTTTTGAGATTATGTGTGATGCATCAGATTATGCGGTTGGAGCTGTTTTGGGGCAACGTATTGATAAACTCCCCCATGTCATCTACTATGCGAGCAGGACTATGAACGATGCACAACTCAATTACTCTACCACAAAAAAGGAGTTGTTGGCAGTCGTTTTTATGCTGGACAAGTTTATATCCTATTTGTTAGGATCTAAAATCATCATCTACTCGGATCACGCAGTATTGAAGTATATTTTTTCCAAGAAAGATGCTAAATCTCACCTAATTCGATGGATTTTGTTGCTTCAGAAGTTTGACATAGAAATTCGGGATAAGAAGGGTTTCAAAAATGTGGTGGCAGATCATTTGTCTAGGTTGACCATGGATTACACTGAGGATGCCACCCCTATTTCTTAGACCTTTCCTGATGAGCAATTGATGCACATTGCTCACAATCCCGCACCATGGTTTGCTGACATAGTGAACTATCTTGTTACTAGCCAAATGCCTTTGCATTGGGGGCAACAAGATAAGATCAAACTTTTGTCCATGGTTAAGACCTTTTTCTGGGATGATCCTTATCTGTTCAAGTATTATCCCGACCAGATCATTAGGAGGTGTATACCTGAGTTTGACCAATCCAATGTCATCTCCTTTTGTCACGATCATGCATGTGGAGGCCACCTTAGTGCAAATAAGACTGCTGCAAAGATTTTACAGTGTGTATTTTATTGGCCTGCCATATTTAGAGACGCTCATGCTTATTGCACATCTTGTGAGTGCTGTCAGAAGCTAGGGAGTATTTCTAAGAGGAACATGATGCCCCTCAATCCCATTTTGGTTGTTGAGATTTTCGATGTTTGGGGCATTGATTTCTTGGGACCTTTCCCAAACTCCATTGGCTATCTGTACATTTTGGTTGTTGTGGACTATGTGTCCAAGTAGGTGGAAGCAGTTGCATGCAAGACCAATGACCACAGAGTTGTGGTGAAATTTTTGAAAGACACTATATTTTCTCGATTTGGTACGCCTCGAGCAATTATTAGTGATGGAGGTAAGCATTTTTGCAACCGAATTTTTGAGCAGTTGATGAAGAAGTACTTCATCACACACAAGGTTGCCACTCCATATCACCCACAGACTAGTGGCCAAGTTGAAGTTTCAAATCGGGAGATCAAACATATTTTGGAAAAGACTATGAACCCCAACAGAAAAGATTGGTCTCTGCAATTGAATGATGCACTGTGGGCATATAGGACGGCATTTAAAACTCCGATTAGGATGTCTCCCTATCGGCTTGTGTACGGGAAGGCATGTCATCTTCCCGTCGAGTTGGAGCATCGAGCATACTGGGCCATCAAGCAGCTAAACTTCAATTTTTTGAAGGGTAGCTCACAAAAGAAACTCCAACTCAATGAATTAGAGGAGCTGAGGAATGATGCTTATGATTGTGCAATAAGGTATAAAGCATAGATGAAGAAGGCTCATGACCAGAGCATTTTGAGGAAATTTTTTGAGCCTGGTCAAAAAGTCCTTCTTTACAATTCAAGGTTGCATTTATTCCCAGGCAAGCTTAAATCTCGATGGACAGGCCCATTTATCATTAGGACAGCGTTTCCTCTTGGGGCCATCGAGATTGAGGATCCCAAGAATGGTAACACCTTTAAGGTGAATGGACAAAAATTAAAACCATTCTTGGAATTGAGGAGTATGGAGGTGGAGAAGACTCTGTTGGAGGATCCTTGTTATGCAGAGTGATGGTAGTCTTATGTGACGAGTCTGGCTGAAGACGTTAAACTTAGCGCTTATGGGAAACACCCCTCATTATTTTTCTTTTCTTTTGATTTTGTTTTTTTGATTTGTTTTTTGTTTTGTTTTTCAGGTAAATTGTTTGCCATCTAAGTTTAGGGGAGCGTTCCCTTACATTTTGCTAAACTTGCACCATTCCTCTGGTATTATATTTCAGGGCACATTGAGGACAATGTGTCATTTTAGTTTGGGGGTAGGGTAGACATTTTTGCCTTTCTTTGTGAATATTTTGTTTTTCTTTATGCATATTTGTTTTTTTTGTAAAAAATTTAAAGTCAAATCTCATACCCCACAGACCCTATGCTAGTCTGCATGTAAAATATCGATCAAACAAGTGAAGTCTCTCTAATCCAACACATGAATCAAAAAATGGGATTTCTAATGATATGCAATGTTCAAACAAGTTAAACACACCAATGACATGCAATCCACAGTTACGATGTAAGTTATACCCAATCAACAACATAGCAACAAGCAAAAAGAAAACAAATTATATACAGACAAAAACAAAACAAAATAAGTAAATAAACAAACAAAATAGACAGACAAAGTGTTTGTTCACACCCCCAAACTTAAATGACACATTGTCCCCAAAGTGGCAAGAAATACATTACAGTGGGATGAGGAACTGAAATGTGCAAAGGTCAAGGCGTCCCCCAAATTTGAACATCCAAACACCTATCAAAAAACTAACAGCAATCTTTTTCTCAATGATCAAGCATCAAAAGGTTAATTGCTGTTAGAAACCGAATAAAATAAAAATAAAAATAAAATGACAGGAAATAAAATAACAAAAAGAAAATAAATCAAAAATGCAGTGCGAAAAATAAAATAGAAAAAATACCGCACCTTCCCCGCTCATATGTGTGTCCAACCAATCCCTTCCATCCTTTCTTTTTTAAAATATGATACCCCTCTGGAAGGATGTTCTGCCATCTTATGTAGCGAAATTACTTTCTTCAAAAAAATTTCTTGGTATGCCTATTCCTATATTTGCACCTTTCTGTGCGTGATACTTTGAAAATGTCAACATAAGATGGCTCTTCGAAACATTGGAAAGATGAAGCTTGTTGTGTCTCGAGAGGGATTGTGATTAAGGAGTGAGCTTCAGTACTCACTTCCTTGTCATTGGACCAATTTGAAATTGGCAGGGGCTCAATCTGCTCCTGGTTCTCTTCTTCTCCATTCTCAGTCCACATCTTAGGAGTGGGATCCAATAAGGCCTTGGCTTGCTCATGTACCATGTCAAGATCCAAATCAAACTTAAATTGAGCAAAGCTCTCTTCCAAAGGATCCCCCAGACTTGGTTCTCTAACCATCATAGCTTGCTTGAGAAATTTGTCAAGGTCCAGATTATATTCAATTTGATCAAAACACTCTCCCGATGGATCCTCAAGACTTGGCTCCCTAAAAGTTTCAGCAAGATCAAGTAGATTGTCCAGGTCTAGGTCATCTTTATCTTGAGCAAAGTGTTCCATCTCAGGATCTTCTAAACTTAAATCATGCAACACACCATCTTGCACAACTAGCCTATCAAGGTTTAGGTCACAATCATCTAGGGTGAAGCATTCCATCTTAGGGTCCTCTAAGCTAAACTGACTTACAATCTCATCCACATTTTCCTCATTAACAAGTTCGGTGGTGGTTTGGCCATTCTCATGTGCAGACTTGTTAACTTCAGTCATGTAATGATTTATGAAAGGGAAATCATCAAACTGGTGAGAAGGATGATAACAATATTCACATGACTGATGAGGTGCATGAGTGTGAGAAAGTTGGGTATGGGCATGTGATGCAGCGCAGACTTAGTGGGCTGCAACGAAGAACAACAAATACGCAGCGGATAGATAATTCTAGATCTTGATTCTATCAAAGATCTGAGAATTCTTCTTGAAAATCTAGATACTCTCTAGCATTTTGAAGGAAAAAAGAGGAATAAACTCAACTCTGAGTAATTCTCATTAATAAGATCAATAATAATCAACAACTGCCTTGTTTGGAGGTTATAACCACATATTTATAGCCATAAACCCTAAACCTATTAAAAAGATTACATAAATAACCCTCATAACCCTAAACCTGATAAAACTATGAAATAAAGACTCCCAAAACTTAATAAACACTTAAAACAAGGAAATAGAGTCCTAATTAATAACTTAAATGCAGAAATTAACATAGATGTCCCGTGTGCGATCGATAGTAGGGACGAGTGCAATCGTTCGCAGATGGGCGAACGATCAGGCAGTCGATCTCCCTTCATCGGTCACTTACTCAGTAGCGTAGGGCCTTTAGAGGCAAGTTCTATGATCGTTCGCAGTCTTGGTGCGATCCTTTGCAGTTACAGAGGTGCTCCGAACTATCTTTTGACCTGCATCATGTAATCATTCGCAGTCTTGGTGCGATCATTTGCTGGCATGGTGCGATCGTTCGCTGGCTTGGTGCGATCGTTCGCAGTTACAGAGGTGCTCCAAACTATCTTCTGACCTGCATCAGCATGTCTGGCTGTCATGAGTTGGTTCACCCTCTCCTCTAAGTCATGGACATGAGCAGTAGGAAAATGTTGCACTAATAACTCTTGGAGAGGATGATTATATGATGAAGGCAAGGAAGAGTGGTTATCTAAAATGAAAGGCTCAGCTGCTAATGAAAATGAGTTAAGGAATGATATCTCAATGGTTTCCCCCTTCTCCGTTTGCACCTCAAGAGTAGGATACTCTAGAATTGGCTCATTAACAGTCTTGTTGAAAACTTCCTCACTCCTTGCCATCTTCTGACTTTGAAACTCCTTCTCCTCAATTATGTTGAATTCAGCAAATAGATGACCAAATTGTCCTTCCAACCTTCAACTACTTCAGTGTTTGCCACATTGGCATCTGTGATTTCTTGACAAGGTTGGATGACTGTTTTCCTAAACGCCTTGAGTGTGTCCTCCAATGATGGTTCTTATAACACAGGAATGGTGGGTTGGCCGACTAGTTCTATGAATTCCTTAAGAGTTTCTTCCAAAGAAGATTTCTCAAGAGGATAGTCAAATGATGAAGGAACGGAAAATGGATTTTCGGACTGCAGATATTTAGGATGGTGCAGTCCATAAGATTAGGGAGCAAGATTTCCCATAGCATGAGCATGCCACGAGAAATCTGAATGGTTACTCCAGTCCGGGTTATAAAAATTTGAATTTGGTTCAAACCCAGGACTGAAGAAACTGGTATTCAACTGCTTATGCGAAAAATTGGAAAATTGTCCCCAATGTGGACAATCACCTAAACTATAGTAAGGGCTGGAGCAGTGTGAACATGGTTCATGTGGGTAAAAATTGGTAGGATTTGGTATCCTACAACTAGGGGAAACATCAAAAGTATTGAACAGAAGACTCATGCTTCACCCAAATAGTTCAATATATCCCACATGAAACAATAACAATTTACAAAAATAAAATAAACAAAAACTAACAAAAATAAACAAAACAAATAACTAGACAATAAACTAATCAAAACAATAAACTAATTAAACAATAAAAAATAATAATAATAAACTAACTAAAACTAACAGCAGCAATAAAACAAATAAAAACAAACAGAATAAATAAATAAATAAAGACAAACTAATAATTAAACAAAACAACAAAAATGAAAACTGAACTCATACACTGCCTCGGGTATGTTGGTACAGTAAGCAGAGATGCGCTCGAGCGTAGGAAAATGGGATCAATCGCGAACAGCTCAATATAGCAGTCTTTGCAAGTGCGCTCGATCACAATAGAGATGCGATCGAGCGTAGAACTGCACTGTTGTTTAATTAGCAAGGCGCGCTCGCACGCACTGCGTACTAAGCGAGCGTAGGTACGCGAACAGGATGGAATAGGCTCAAGTGCGCTCGATCGAAACAGGGATGCGATCGATCGCACTATTAGTGCCTGATTTTCTAGAAAATTAATAAACTAAGAAAAATAGCCAAACACTAATTTTTTTTGGATATTTTTTTTTTTTATACAAAAGCACGAAATAAATAAAATAATTGCTGAAATTAAAATAACTAGTAGAAAGATAAAATTAATCTAAGCATAAAATCAATTCCAACAAAACAACCGATTCCCCGGCAATGGCTCCAAAATTTTGATCGTACCAAAAATAGTACTCGCCAATTACACGAATCGTTTTACAATAAAGTGGTTGTGCAAGTGCGAGTGTCGAACCCACATGGAATCGTGTTTCGTGTAAAACTAATTTAAATGCCTAAACTAACTCTATCTTAACCTAGTTCCAAATATCAAACATGTGGCGTGCATAAAAATAAACTAAATTTAAATGCTTAAAAACAAAGAAATAAAAACACTAAGGTCTAGAATCCACCTCACCACAATTAATAAACATATAATCATGCTAGTTCATACTTCGAAAACGACTATGCTACTAGGCATACTCTAAGCGCTAACACTTTGTTCATACTTCCGTCTATCGATAAAGCACATATGCATATCCTATTGTTATTACAAAATCTTGTCGAACTAATCGATGCATACACTATTTAAAAAGTCACAATGGATATTGGTCCGAAGACGAATCATTTTATGTACCTCCGGTTGCAACGAATGTTGACGTTTAACGATTTGTAAACAACAATCAACACACTTTTGTCACTAAAATGTATTGAAATGAATATACATAAAATTAAACAACAGAATAAGCATAAAAACATGAACATAAATAAATGGTGAGGCTTCATCTTCAACCTTAGTTGAAGATTAGCCTATAATCATAACAAGAAACAAGAGAAAATAAAAAGAAAGCATTACTAAATTAAACTATACAAAGATTGATGTTTAAAGGAGCTCAAGACTGCTAAACAGGGGAGGCCTAGCTCCCAAAGGCACCTCCAATAGTCCTCTAAGTATCTTTGTCCGTTTACAAAAGAAAGGGGGGTATTTATAGGCTAATTTTAGGGTTTCAGCGCTACCAGGTCAGCTAAGTGCGCTCGATTGCACTATAGGTGCGCTCGATCGCACTCGTGCATGAATTTCTGCATTTGATGGGCAAAAGTGCGATCGATCGCACTCAATGTGCACTCTTTAGAATTGGCCAAATCTTGTGAAATATGATTTTATAGATCTTCGAGTTAGCTTTCCAACGAAACCAAGATCACCCTAATCGAAGTTTACAACTCTAGATATGGCCGTTTTGGTGGGACTCATCGGGTGCGAATCATCGCTCGACTCAATTTTGCTGCCAAAGCTCCCCGAACTGTTTTAAGCCCCAGATTTAGTGGCATTAGCCCCAAATGTAACATAGCAACCTGCAAAACACTAAAACACCAAAACTAACCAAAACATTAGAAATTAACAAAGCTAAGAGCTTAACAAACATAAGTTAAGGGGGGTCAAATATACAATATTTGGCACCGATCACCACTTATCCCTGATCAAGTTCCCCCACTAGTTTTAAACCCTCCCCGAAACTTCTCCATGATCAAAAAATGAAACCAAATCAATGTTGCTCAAAACCCTATCAAAAAAGGCCTTGCCATCTCTCTCCAAAATACTCAACTCTCTGATGACATGGACGTCACTTTTCAGACATCCCCAATCCCTACCTTTCCTAATCCTACCTTCAACTATCCCCCTAAACATTTCTTCAAACCCTCCAGAAAAGGGAAGCAAGTTAGGTCCTATATTTCCAAAGCAGAAAACCTCCAAAATTCTGGGGACATTAAATTGTCCCCCAAAACTTCATGAAAATACTATCTTAGAACTGCATAGGTCTTTCTAGGCCTTATGCAGTTTGTCACTTGAGGATGTTGATCCGTGACAACAATCTTGATGTTCTTTTCATATCAGAATCCATATCTCCCCCTTAAAGTCTCTTTTATTCTCAATAGACTTGGCTTTTTCTTGATGTCTCAATTTGCTCCTACTGATTCTAGTGGTGGCCTTGTTCTTGTTTGGAGACCTGGAGTGGAACTTGAATGCTTCATCTCCAATAAGCATAATTTATCTGAATGGTGTTACTCGGATCCCCCTAATTCCCCTTGGATACTCTCTTGTATTTATGGTCCTCCTGAAAAAAAGAAAAGTTAGCCTTTTGGGACTCCTTTACTTCTGTTGGTGAAGGTTTTGTTAGCCCTTGGCTCTACATTGGAGACCTTAAATATGTTTTGGATCAATCTGAAAAGCTTCGAGGGAGGCCTGTTGCCAGCTCCTCTCACTGCCCTTTAAAGCATTTCATTGATCATTTTGGTTTGGTGAATTTAGGTTGTTGGAAACCCTTATACCTGGTGTAATAAAAGGCAAGGTTTTGCCACCATCAAAGAAAGATTAGACAGAGTTTTGGCATCCCTCAGTTGGATTCATCTCCACCCTGAATTCTCCCTCAAACACATCTCAGCTTCCTCTTCTGATCATCACCCCATCTCACTAAACACAGCTTTCTTCTCCTCCTTTTTGCCTAGACCTTTCCGTTTTGAAGAATTTAGGACTAAAGACCCTACTTGTGGGATTGTTATTCAAGCTGCTTGGAATAAGCCTGCTGCAGGCTCTCCTGCTCTTTGTCTGGTCAAGAAACTGGTGCATACCAAAAAGTCTTTGAAGAGGTGGAATTACCTTCATTTTGGGAAAATTCAAGCTTGAATCAAGTCCATTCTTGATAAGCTTGACCTTGTTCAGAAATCGCCCCCCTAGCTCTAGCTCTTTCTCTTTGGAATCTTCTCTCAAAGTCACTCTTGAAGATCTTCTTCTCAAATAGGAAATCCTCTGAAGTCTAAATCCAAGGAATTGTGGCTCTCTTGCTATGACCCCAACACCGGATTCTTTCACACCTCTACCATCATAAAAAGGAGGTCAAATGCTGTCAATTTTCTCAAGACAGAATCAAGGTCTTAGCTCTCTAATAAAGCAGTTATTGGAAGTACTTTTGTCTCCCACTTCTCAAACTTGTTTTCTACCACCAACCCTCATATTGCTCTTGAGATGCTTGACCTCTTCTCTTCTGTTGTCACTGCAGATGACTCCCTTATCCTTTGCTCTATTCCCACTGAGAGTGAGGTGATCCAAGCTCTCTCTAGTTTAGGCTCCTCTAAAGCCCCTGGCCCAGATGGTTTCACTGCTCTATTCTACAAAAAATACTGGTCCTTTGTTAGCAAAGATCTCCTAGCTTGTGTTAGGAATTTTTTCCAGAATGGTTGTCTTTTGAAAGAGCATAATCACACCTTCATTATTCTTGTGCCTAAGCAAAGTGGCTCTCACATTGTCCATCATTTCAAACCTATAAGTTTATGCCATATAGCCTACAAGATCATCTCCAAAATCCTTGTTAACAGATTGAAGTCTATTCTCCCAGAGATCATTTTTCCTCTCCAAACAGCTTTTGTGCCTGGTAGGAATATTCAAGACAATTCTATCCTAGCTCATGAACTCCTCCATTCTTTTAAGAATAACAGAGGCAAAGGGGGTTTCATGTTTCTCCAAATGGACATGGAAAAAGCTTTTGATAAAATGGAATGAAAATTTTTGTTGGCCATCATGAAAAAGCTAGGGTTTAATGATACTTGGCTTGGCTGGATTGAAGCCTGTATTACTTTTTCATCTTTCTCTATCCTCATCAATGGCAACCCGTTTGGTTTGTTCTCTCCAGCTAGAGGTTTGAGGCAGGGTGTAGTGACCCAAATATTTAACTAAGCATAAGTAGCTTAGTTAAAGGATTAATTTGGACTTTGGGTCACTAGGATCTGTTAGAAGGGCATTTTGGAAAATTACACTTCTGGACCGAACGTACGCTAGGGTTGGCGAACGTACGCTCCTATCTTTAAGTGCGGACATACGCTGAAATGCTGGACACACGCTCTGTAAATAGTATAGCCGTACTCTATGAATAGTACAGTAGACGAACGCCAAAAGTACTGGGCATACACTACTTTTTGGAATGCTCTCCAGGTAATACATAGACGTACGAGATAGCCTTTGGACCACTGTGGAATAGTACCGGACGTACACCACTTTGGCTGGATGTCCGCTGCTTTCTGGCCTTATAAATACCGCATCGCCCATTTCACACCAAAATCCACCCCTCAACCCCTTTTTTCGCCCCTAGGTTGCCAGTAGACCATTTTGTGAGTATTTTGTGAGGCTTCGTGAGTGTTTCGGTGTAGTCGGAGGAGGAACTCTTGAGGTTTTGCTTCAAGGAGGTAACGCTCGGCTTCCTTATCTTTTTAATACGTTGTTATGCTGCTCGATTATAGTTCTATGTTGCTAGTTGTAGTTGTTAGCTTAGTTATGCTTTAATCTTGCTTAGGTTAGCATTTTGTTAGCTTAGCGTTGTTGCTTCGCATGGAGGTTTCGATCTGAGTTAGGAGGCCTTATGGAGTCTGTGTTGGCCTTAGGAGTCGGAGAATAGGCAAACAGTGGAGAGAAAATGAGGTTCTCCCTGAAAGACCTCGGAGCGGACACACGGTCTCGAGACCGGACGTATGACCCAAAATGTCACAGTAGACATACGGCCCTGAGCCTGAACGTATGGCTAGAGTGTGACAGGGAAACCTTATTTTCACCAACCGTCCCATAGCTCCTGTTTTCTTGTTATAGAGCTGCGCTTTAGTAGAAATAGAACTGATGATAGGTCTTTTCTCAGTATTCGAGGTTATGGAGCCTCAAGGGAATTACATTGAGGAGTTTTACGGCTCGGATGAGTACAAACTCATATGGATACTTTGTTGTTACTTTTCCTGTATTGCACGTATTTTATATAGATGTCAAACACACATATTTTGCAACTCTCATGAAATACATTTTGGAACTACGAGTAACTCTCTTTTTTGAAAACGTGTGTCTGTTAACAAGATAATAATGAGACTTGTAAAACTGTGCATGTAAAAGACTAAAAAGACTAATTGCATCGTATGACATGGTACACTGGTATGTGCGGTATAATGGCCATGGGCTTACTATACGGGTTAGCTTTATGGTCAATGTGTGCGTGTGTGGGGGCCTTGAATCCAATGACTCGTGACCAATGATGTAGCCATTTCCAATAGATGGTCAATATAGGACGGACGCCATTATCGGTGTGAGCCACCCGAGGTTGAACTCGGTCATGTCGCTAATGTTACGTACAGTATGTTTCGTGCAATGGCTAGGCCACTGGCATTGTACTACAGGTCCCTCGGGATAGCGTCAACCCTGCTGAAAATGGGTAATATCTCGGGTAGACCATATTGTTAAACTAATACTGTTACTCATGATTATAAGCATATATTATATTATATATATATCAACTGCATGATAACTGTCATCTCATAATGTTGAATGTGTTTTATAAATAAAAGAATCCACAAATTAATGAAGGGTACGTCATGTAGATTTCTACTCACTAAGTCGTCGGACTTACCCTTGTATTATTTTTCTTTTTTCTCCATATGTACGATTATGATGTTATAGATAGTGGATACCATGAAGCATCCGATCTTGTGAAGGACTCGATCCAGGAGATGCTTGAGGACTTATTGCAAGCTTAGGCGTACTTTTGAGTTATGTTGTAGACATTAGAACTTGATGCATGCTTGCATATTAAGGTTTAGCATAGATCCCTTGTAATAATGTTATGTATATAGTATGATTTCCGCTGCTTTGATGATCTTAGGTTAAGACGCTCTGGTTATACTGATTAATGTTTATAGTACTTTGTTACTTCCGCTGCTTAGTATCCTCTGTTTTTTAGGAGTAAAGGTCCCGAAGGTCTTGTTCAGAGTGGAACAAGGCTGGGAGATGAACCGTTGAATTAATTACCAGTTAATTAATTCTCGGGGCGTTACAGTTGGTATCAGAGTTGTTGCTCTTCGGACCATAGGAATGGATCTATTAGGAGTTAGGTCTTGATTCGTTAGAGCTTTTTGCTCAGCAGAATATAGGAACTGATCTATAAGGTATTAGGAGATGATCTACCAGAGCATAGGATGGATTATATGTACACAAGGGATACAGAATCTCAATACCTATGATCTTGAGGATGTTGGACTTGAGGATTTTAGGTATTTGATATGGTATTGAAGTTTGGACTAGGACCGCTTTGATGGTGCAACCTTGGAGATTAGGATTGATCTGCACTAAGATAGTTAGATAAGGTCTTAAGCTTATATTTGCGTTAGGTCTTTGTCTGAGGTGGTAGTAGTTTAGGTGCTTAGTATGGATAGGTTTGTGATTAGGTTTGACGTTTTGAGCGAGGCTTAGTATAGGGGTTGATGATCGTTGTGACTGCAGAGATGTCACCACAACATGATGTCATTGGGAGCAACGATGGTAGGAGACCATCCCAACTCGATGAAAGGACGAGGAACGTTCTGGACGCTACCCAAGCATTGGAAGCTGTGGCAAGTCATCTTGTGAAAGCTTTGGTCAACGTACGAGGAGTCCCTACTCCAAGTGGAAACAAAGGTTGCACTTTCAAGGAGTTCTATGAGCATCCTTTCCCTATGTTTAAGGGGAACCTAAACTCTGGAGAAGTGAGGGAGTGGCTTACGAGCTTTGATCGTACCAAATTTGGGTACTCGCAATAGAACGAACCGTTAGGTCGTATATTGTTGCGTAAGTACCGAGATCGAACCACAGAGAACGGAGTTTTGCAATTAAAAACCAATATGACTCTTAAATTAAATATACTTTAACCTAGTCCCAAAGTGAGAAATGATGTCGAACATGAAACGTGCAGAAATTAATTTATTCTAAAAATGTAAATGTATGGATAAAATAACTAAGGTTAAAGACTAACCTCACCCATTAAAAATTAGCTTAATACATTAAACACCAATTTTCCGTTTTAAACTTTAAACCCTTCAACACACTCTATTGTGGTTATTGACACAAGTCAAACCGAATAATGTGTTTACCGTTAAGGAGCTACAATGAGTATTGATTATGGATAAAATCATCCACTGTATCCTTGGATCACAGTGGATATTAAATCAAAACCAATGACTCGTTGTGCACCCGGCTTGGAACACATCACAGGATGACTATCAATGTATCAACACACACAACCATTCAATTATTTTGTCACGGAAATTAAATGACGAGTATGGAAATTAAATGACGGAAAATAAAGCATTAAACGTAAAAGCAAGAAATATAAACTAAGGGTGAGGCTTCATCTTCAACCTTAGTTGAAGAGTTTAGCCACCCATTGAACAACAAAGCATAATTAAATGAAAAGAATGCATTAAAATTAATTCAAAGTAAAAGCTTACAAATAAAAGGGGCAGAGCATGGCCAACAGAAGCAAAATGCTCTCTAAAAATCGCCCCAAAAACTGGGTGTGCGACCAAATGGACCTAGGGTCCTATTTATAAGCTAACAGGTCGCTCGAGTGCATTCGAACGCATGTAGTGCGTTCGAACGTAATGATGAGTTGTGCGTTCGACCGCAGAAAACCGTAACGGCGTAGCTTGGAAGCGATGGACTCCTAGGGCAACCGCGTGAGTTGCGGGATGACTGGGACTACGTTCGACCGTGCCCCCTGCGTTCGACCATCAGTGCGTTCGACAGTTAGTGCGTTCAACCTTCAGTGCGTTTGAACTTCAGTGCGTTCGGCCTTCAGTGCATTCGAACTTCAGTGCGTTCGACCTTCAGTGCGTTCGAACGCACCAAGTGCGATCGAACGCACTTGGCAGGGATCCATTTCTTCCCTTAGTGTATTTTTGCTCTTTTGTGGCCAACTTTTGTTGTAAAGACCTGCACAACTCAAAACACTAAAAACACTAAAAATAATTAGATATTAACAAAGCTAAAGGCTTAACAAATATAAGTTAAAGGGGTCAAATATACACAATTTGACACTGATCAAGCTTGGAGGAGCTGCTGCGAGTTATGGACTGCACTGAGGAGCAAAAAGTCAAGTACACAGCCTACAAGTTCTCTGGAGAAGCAAGGCGATGGTGGTAAGCTAAGAGGAAATCGCTGGTGATGGAATTAGGAAGTGAGGAGGCCATTTCATAGACTCGATTCAAGGAAGAGTTTTATCAACAATACTCGTGGAGCTTAAGGAGGAGTACACCCTGAGAGTTGCATTCCAAGAAGGAAAAGTTTCATTGGTGCCATAGGTGTGGCAGGCTGCATTTTGGGAAATGCAGATCAAAGGAGAATTTGTGCTACGGATGTGGCAAGGTGGGACACTTCATTCGGAACTGCAACAAGGCCAAAAGGAATGGTACTAGTCCACCTGGAAGGAAATAATGGTAGGACAAGGGTTAAGCGTAACCATCAAAGTTGTTTAAGGCATGTGGGTTCGCCTTATGTTTTAGTTAAGGGCTGGGTTATTGGATGTTGCTCATACATCAGCTAGTTGTATTTTGTTTTGTACTTGTACTTGCTTTGGGGTTTTGGACCTAAAAGTGTAACATTAACTAAGAGTTTTGTTAATGCACGATGCTTGTTACACTTTGTTGGTGTGTTGATAAGATTCCTGATTTTGTTGATTGCCCATTAGAAGTATGTTAAGGCATTATATTTTTGGACTTGGATTCTGGCATAGGGCAATTAGTGAATCTTGTACCCATTGATCTTGTATTGGATTACATGATTTGGGGATACCTTAGAGGTAAGATATTCGAGAGAATCTTTTTGTACCTAGATGGGATAAGGAGTTCTCAGGTACAGTTGTCTGTGGAGACAAAGGAAGTGACTAGAGCTGATCTAAGGGTTATGATCAGGCTAGCGTAGTAGCTGATGCCTTAAGTAGAAAGGCGATGGTAGAGCTTACCACTCTTGGAATTTCCCAACCTTAGTTGGTTACGGAATTCACCATGATGGGAGTAGAAGTGGTAGATAAGGGTGCATCTACATGCTTGTCTAACTTGGTGGTCGGATCAGGATTGCTTGCTTGAATTAAGGTCACTCGGTTGAAGGACCCTAAGTGCACCAAGATTAGGCAATTGATAAGGCATAAGGGTTTTGCCTTAAGGCTGATGGGTTGCTCATCCATGAGTGCGTGTTGGAAGGTGAAGGACTAAGAAATGAGATCTTGAGCAACACTCATCATTCTGTACATTCTGGAAGTACCAAGATGTACAAGGACGAGAAGAGGGTAAAATTGGAATTTAGTGCCAAAAGACTGATGGTCAGTCAGAGCGGACTAACCAGATCCTGGAGGACATGTCACGGGCTAGCATGTTGGACTTCAGAGGTAGTAGTACCTACCTTTCATCGAGTTCGTTACAGGCGACTTTTGGATGCCGCCTTACGAAGCACTTTATGGACATAAGTGTCAGTCGCCCTTGTATCGAGACAATGTTGAAAGGAAACAACGTTGGGGCCTGAAATGATTCAAGTGCTTACCATCGGACCAAGGATGAGTGCATCCTAGGGTCGGCAGAAGAGTTATGCCGATAACTAGGGATGACCTTCAGAACAAGAAGTAGGAGATCATTTGTTCCTTAAGATATCATCGATGAGGGGAGTGATGCGATTTGAAGAGGAAGGGGAGGTTGGCAAATAGGGTTGCCTTATCCCCAGACCTGATAACTCTTTTCTCAAGATTATACTTGGACAGTATACCTATCATTGTTTCGGTTTAAAGGATAGTCATGTAAGAAAGAGTTTGTTTTCCTCTATAGGGTTGTGGCTTGGATACCCATCGACCCGGACTGTATGGGAAATTACTCGACTTGGGTGTCGAGATTGTTGAGGACTGGTACAATGTAGGAAACACTAAGCATGATGTTGGTACATCGAGGTTCGAGGATTTTATTCGTATGGTTAATTTCTTTTGGGTTATGTGCCTATTTGTTACGGTTTTGGGTAACCGTTACATTTGGATTCTCTAAGAGTAGTCGATTAAGGTAAAGTTGCTTTCGGCTAGGAAGTATGGAATTATGTCAAAGATACCCACGGGCTTGGCTTGTTTTGGTGTATGTAAGAGTCGTTGGTTTGATAATGATTGATATAGTGTGGGTAATATCGACTACGACGCCCTTGGTGACTTGTAACTGGATTTGCTATAACTTGTGGATGCCACGCGTGGATCGCTTAATATTGGACGAAGGAGGTTGGTGCTATGAGAATGAACGGGATAAGATTTTTCCAAGGACGTGGCTGAGCACAAACCTTGTTAAACTACGGACGTTGAAGTAATGTTACTGTTTCTTCTTGTGTTTTAAGGCTACGAAATTTCGAGGACAAAATTTGTATAAGGAAGGGAGAATGTAGTGACCCAAATATTTAACTAAGCATAAGTAGCTTAGTTAAAGGGTTAATTTGGACTTTGGGTCACTAGGATCTGCCAGAAGGGCATTTTGGGAAATTGGACTTCTGGACCGGATGTACACTAGAGTTGAAGAACGTACTCACCTATCTTTTAGTGCGGACGTGCACTGAAATGCCGGACGTACGGTGGTCCCCCACCGGACGTACACTCTGCAAATAGTACAGCCATACTCTGTGAATAGTACAGTGGACGTACACCAAAAGTACTGGACATACGATACTTTTTGGAATACTCTCTGGGTAATACCTAAATGTACGAGAAAGCCTTTGGACCGCTGTGGAATAGTACCGGACATACGCCACTTTGGCCGGATGTCCGCTGCTTTCTGGCCCTATAAATACCCTATCATCCCTTCGCCCATTTCACACCAAAATTTTCCCCTCAACCCTTTTCTTCACCCCTAGGTTGCTAGTAGATTGTTTTATGAGTGTTTTGTGAGTGTTTCGGTGCTGCCAGAGGAGAAACTCTTGAGGTTTTGCTTCAAGGAGGTAACGCTCAATTTCCTTAGCTTTTTAATACATCATTATGCTGCTCGATTATAGTTCTATGTTGCTAGTTGTAGTTGTTAGCTTAGTTATACTTTAATCTTGCTTAGGCTAGCATTTTGTTAGCTTAGCATTGTTGCTTTGTATGGAGGTTTCGATCTGAGTTAGGAGGCCTTATGGAGTCTGTGTTGGCCTTAGGAGTCAGAGAATAGGCGGACAGTGGAGAGAAAATGAGGTTCTCCCTAAAAGACCTCGGAGCGGACGACGGTCTCGAGACCGGACGTACAGCTCGAAGTGTCACAGCGGACGTACGGCCAGAGTGTGACAGGGAAACCCTATTTTCACCAACTGTCCCATAACTCTTATTCTCTTGTTATAGAGCTGTGCTTTAGTAGAAATAGAACTAGTAATAGGTCTTTTCTTAGTATTCGAGGTTATGGAGCCTCAAAGGAATTACATGGAGGAGCTTTACACCTCGGGTGATTACAAACTCACATGGATGCTTTGTTGTTACTTTTCCTGCATTGCACGTATTTTATAGAAATGTCAAACATGCATATTTTGCAACTCTCATAAAATACATTTTGGAACTACGGGTAACTCTCTTTTGTGAAAACGTGTGTTTGTTAACAAGATAATAATGAGACTTGTAAAACTGTGCATGTAAAAGACTGATAAGACTAATTACATCGTATGACATGGTACACCGGTATATGCGGTATAATGACCATAGGCTTACTATACGGGTTAGCTTTATGGTCAATGTGTGCGTGTGGGGGGGGCTTTGGATCCAATGGCTCATGACCAATGATGCAACCATTCCCAATGGATGGTCACTATAGGACGGACATCATTAGCGGTGTGGGCCACCTGAGGTTGAACTCAATCGTGTCACTAGTGTTAGGTACGGTATGTTTCGTGCAATGGCTGGGGCACTAGCATTGTACTACAGGTCCCTCAGGACAGCGTCAACACTACTGAGAATGGATAATATTTCGGGTAGACCATATTGTTGAACTATTACTATTACTCATGATTATAAGCATATATTATATATATATCAACTGCATGATAACTGTCATCTCATAATGTTGCATGTGTTTTATAAATAAAATATTTCACAAATTAATGACGGGTACGTCATGTGGATTTCCACTCACTAAGTCGTCGGACTTACCCTTGTATTATTTCCCTTTTTTTCTCCATATGTACGATTATGCTGTTATAGATAATGGATACCGTGAAGCATCCGGTCTTGTGGAGAATTCGATCCAGGAGATACTTGAGGACTTATTGCAAGCTTAAGCGAGTATTCATAGTAACTAGTACTTTTGAGTTATGTTGTAGACATTAGGACTTGATGCCTACTTGCATATTAAGGTTTAGCATAGATCCCTTGTAATGATGTTATGTATATAGTATGATTTTCGCTGCTTTGATAATCTTTGATTAAGACGCTTTGGTTATACTAATTAATGTTTATAGTACTTTGTTACTTTCGCTGCTTAGTATCCTCTGTTTTTTAGGAGTAGAGGTCCCGAAGGTCTTGTTCGGAGTGGAACAAGGCTAGAGATGAACCGTTGAATTAATTACCAGTTAATTAATTCTCGGGGCGTTACACAGGGAGATCCTCTTTCCCCCTTTTTGTTCATTCTGGGCACTAAAGTGTTCTCAAGACTGTTGTTCCAAGAAGAAAGCCTTGGTCATCTTAAAGGTCTAAAGATATCCAGAAATAACCCTACTATACATCATTTACTCTTTGCTGATGATCTTCTGATTTTTGGTAAAGCTAATATCCCTGAAGCTAGTTGCATAAAGTCTTGTCTTTCTAAATACTGCTCCTGGTCTGGTCAGTCCATCAATGTCCACATATCCTCTCAGTAAGAACTCAAATCATTCTACTTCTTCATCCATTCTCAATATCCTCCCCTATAACCCCAATCCTTCTAAATTTATCCATCTTGGTCTCCCCATTTTCCTTGGCATCTCCAAATGTGCTGCTTTCCAGAGTATTCTTGACAAAGTTCAGAAAAAAAAAAAAAAATAGATGGTTCGAGGGCTAAAACCCTTTCTCAAGATGGTAGACTGGTCCTCATCAAATCAGTAGTTGCTGCTATCCCCTCCTATGCAATGAGCTCATTCATGCTCCCCACTAGCATTTGCTCCAAGCTGGACCAATCTTTCAAAAATTTCTGGTGGGGTTTCCCCCATCAAAAACCCGAAATCATTCCCTAAAATCTTTGGACTCTCTTTGTCTCCCAAAAGCATCTGGTGGTCTAGGTTTCAGAAAAATGAAGGAGGTTAATCTGGCTCTCATCTCAAAGCTTGCTTGGAAGCTTCACTCCAATTCGGACTTGTAACGCCCCGAGAATTAATTAATTGGTAATTAATTTTACAGTTCGTCTCCCAGCCTTGTTCCACTCCAAACAAGACCTCCAGAACCTCTACTCCTCAAAAACAGATGATACTAAGAACATCTCCAGCAAGAGTGGCTATTTTAGCCACTCACTATACACCTTTTTTCATTTTAGCTACTAGTTTTTCACTACACACTCTAACAGAACATCTATTTTAACCCTCCATTCTAATTAAATATTATTTTCCAATATTATTTTGTTATTTTATTATTTTTACCTTTTCTTCTCCCTCTCTCTCTCTCTCTCTCTCTCTCCAAAACCTGAGCACGGCCATTCCACCAAAATCACTGTAATCATCTTTCTCTCTCTTTTTTTCGTTCTTTTCTGTTCTGCATCTAAACCTACGTTATGGGATGGAACAAATAGCCAATCTTTGCACCATCCTTCTCTAGCTTTAAAGGCGGCATAGTCAGAGCTGCGAATCAAATCTCTCCACCTTTTTGACACAGTTTCAAGCAGCCCATGGTGCCAGAAGCAATCAACAAATTAAACGAAAGCTCGCTAAGAAATTGGGTAAGTTTCGATTTTTTTAAGTGGAAGAGAGGGACGATTTTTCGAACAATAAATGGGTAAGTTTCGAATCATTATTTGATTTTGATTCTTGATCTTGAAATGGGTTTGTGTTTTTGGGTACTCTTGCAGATTTCTGAATCGGACTCGTTGGGGAAGAAGACGAGCAAGAGAGAGAGAGAGTGAAAAAATACTCCTCTTTGATGTTTGATCACAGTGGTGCAGAGGGTTTGTGGTTTGGGGAAGAAGACGAGCGAGAGACAGAGAGAGAAAGGGAGAGAGAGAGAGAGAGAGAAAAAAAAATTAGTAAAAAATCTTAATAGGTGCTACAGAGACTTTCATATATGAAAGTCAACTGTAGTGAATTTCAAGAAACCTTCTACTTTAGCACGTCTGTTGGAGGACGAAAACTTTCATATTTAGCTAAATAGTTAGTTTGAAGCATCTGTTGGAGATGCTCTAAGCAGTGGAAGTAACAAAGTACTATAAACATTAATCAGTATAACCAGAGCGTCTAATCAAAGATCATCAAAGTAGCGAAAATCATACTATATACAAAACATCAGTACAAGCGATCTATGCTAAAACTTAATATGCAAGCAATGCATCAAACCCTAAGTCTACAGCATAACTCAAAAGTACTAGTTACCATGAGTACCCGCTTAAGCTTGCAATAAGTCATCAAGCATCTCTTGGATCGAATCTTCCACAAGACCGGATGCTTCACGGTATCCATTATCTATAACAGCATAATCGTACATATGGAGAAAAAAGGGAAATAATACAAAGGTAAGTCCGATGACTTAGTGAGTAGAAATCCACATGACGTACTCGTCATTAATTTGTGGAATCTTTTATTTATAAAACACATGCAACATTATGAGATGACAGTTATCATGCAGGTGTTATATATAATATAATATAATATATGCTTGTAATCATGAGTAACAGTAATAGTTCAACAATATGGTCTACCTAAGATATTACCCTTTCTCACACACGCACACATTGACCATAAAGCTAACCCGTATAGTAAGCCCATGGCCATTATACCGCACATACCGGTGTACCATGTCATACGATGCAATTAGTCTTATCAGTCTTTTACATGCACAGTTTTACAAGTCTCATTATTATCTTGTTAACAGACACACGTTTTCACAAAATAGAGTTACCCGTAGTTCCAAAATGTATTTCATGAGAGTTGCAAAATATGCATGTTTGACATCTATATAAAATACGTGCAATGCAGGAAAAGTAACAACAAAGCATCCATGTGAGTTTGTACTCACCCGGGCCGTAAAGCTCCTCCATGTAATTCATTTGAGGCTCTATAACCTCGAATACTGAGAAAAGACCTATTATCAGTTCTATTTCTACTAAAGCACAGATTTATAACAAGAAAACAGGAGCTATGGGACGGCTAGTGAAAATAGGGTTTCCCTGTCACACACTGACCGTACGTCTGGGCTCGAGTCCGTACGTCCACTGTGACATGAAGGGCCTTACGTCTAGTCACGAAACCGTACGTCCGCTCCAACATCTTTCAAGGAGAACATCATTTTCGCTCCACTGTTCCCCTATTCTCTGACTCCTAAGGCCAACAAAGGCTTCCTAGGGCCTCCTAACACAGATCGAAACGTCCGTGCAAAGACAACAACGTTAAGCTATCAAAACGCTAGCCTAAGCAAGATCTAAAGTATAACTAAGCTAACAACTATAACTAGCAACATAGAACTATAACCGAGCAGCATAACGACGTATTAAAAAGCTAAGGAAACCGAGTGTTACCTCCTTGAAGTAAAATCTCAAGAGTTCCTCCTTCGACAGCACCGAAAAACTTAAGAAACCTCACAAACACTCACAAAACGGTCTACTGGCAGCCTAGGGGTGTAGAAAGGGGTTGAAGGGCGGATTTGGTGTGAAATGGGAGAGAGGATGAGGAGGTATTTATAGGGCCAGAAAGCAGCGGACGTACGCCACTTTTGGCGTACGTAGGGTACTATTACACAGCAGTCCAAAGACTATCTCGTACGTCTAAGTATTACCTGGAGGGTATTCCAAAAAGTAGCGTACGTCCGGTACTTTTGGCGTACATCCACTATACTATTCACAAAGCACAGCTGTACTATTTACAAAGCGTACGTCCGGTGGGGGACCACCGTATGTCCGTACTACAGACAACAGCGTACGTCCAACATTTCAGCGTACATCCACACTAAAAGACAGAAGCGTATGTTCACCAACCCTAGCGTACGTCCGGTCCAGAAGTCTAATTTCTTAAAATGCCCTTTTGGCAGATCCTAGTGACCCAAAGTCCAAATTAACCCTTTAACTAAGCTACTTATGCTTAGTTAAATATTTGGGTCACTACAAGATTCCTTGTGGGTGGCACAAATGTGAGGTAAGTATATCTCTTCTGGCTCTTTTCTCTCCCCCCCTTCCCATTCTTCCCCCTCTTGGATTTGGAAAGGTATCCTCTCCTCCCAGTCTATCATCTCCCTAGAAGCCTGTCATAGAATCCACAAACACTCTCCGTTGTCTATTTGGAATTTTGCTTGGGTCCCCTCCCTGCCAAATTTCTCCCCTTCTCCAGCCCATCACCTATTATCTCTCCCTAGCCTGGCTGTCTCTGACCTTATCTCTCCAAATAACTCCTGGAACTCCCCTCTTCTACTCTCCATTTTTTATGCTCCTAGTGTCAGGGAAATCCAGAAAACCCCTATTAGCTCTACTCCTTGTTCTGATTTCCTCTGGACCCCCTTAGCTAATGGCTGTTTTTCTTCTAGCTCTGCTTACCGTTTGATCAGTTTCCCTAGAACCTCTTCTAGCTCATCACCTCTAGAGCCTAATATTTGGAAACTCCTCTGGAAACTAAAACTGAATGCTAGGTTGAAACTCTTTTTGTGGAAAATTGTTTGGGATATTGTCCCCTCCAAAGCCAGGCTCAGCTCTATCTTTCATATCCCCCCTTCAGACTCCCTTTATCCCCTTTGTAAGACTGAAACAGATTTTCTCCATCATCTATTCTTTAGATGGATTTTTGCTAGAGTTGCCTGGAGGCTCTCTTTTTGGCCTTTAGACTCCCTTTCCTGGAATTCACTTAGTCTCCCAAGCCGAATTAAAGGCATCATCCTCCCTCACCTCACATTTGGCATTCCCAAATCAGAATCTCATCTATTTCAAATCTATGCAGCTGTTTTTTGTGATCTCATCTGGTTTAGCAGGAACAAAGCTGTTCATGAGGGCATTATTCCTAATGTTCTTAAGCTGGCTAACTCTATTAAGCAAAATGCTTTGGCTCATTCAGCAACTTGGAAGCCAGCTAGGGAACCTTTGATTGAATCCTGGTCTCCTCCATCAAATGGTGTCTTCAAAATCAACTTTGATACTGCCATCAGAGATTAGTATTTAGTTCAAGCAGCAGTTTGCAGGGATCATACAGGGACAATTATCAAATCCTGCTCTCAAATCAGCCCTGCTTGTGACCCAACATTCGGTGAAGCCCTAGCAATCCTACTGGCTGCTTCTTTTGCAGCTTCAATGCAACTTAAAAAATTCACCATTGAAGGAGACTCACTGATTGTCATTACTGCCCTGCTTGTGACCCAACATTCGGTGAAGCCCTAGCAATCCTACTGGCTGCTTCTCTTGCAGCTTCAATGCAACTTAAAAAATTCACCATTGAAGGAGACTCACTGATTGTCATTACTGCACTGCAATCTCCCTCCATTATCCAAGATTGGCACATAGCAAGAGTCAATTCTGACTCTCTTTCCCTTATTCCAGCCTCCTCTTCTTGTGAAGTTAGGAAAATCAACAGAAGTGCGAACTTCTGCACCCATCATCTGACGTATTCAGCCGCGGCTCGAGTTCACTCAGGCTACATTCTCATTTTTTTCTCTCCTTTCCCCCCTACTTGTAGTGGTGCTGCACCACCTTCTGTTTTCTTTCCTCCTTGAGAGGTTGTAATTTTCTTTTGTTTCTAATGCAATGGTTGTTACAATAATAATAGGGGAAAGTACGGATCACCCCCCTGAAGTTTGGGGTGATTTTCAATTCGGCCACCGATGTTTAAAAATTCACAATGTACCCCCTCAAAGTTTCAAAATTTCTCAATGTCGGTACTTCGCCAGTCAAACCGCCGTTGACTAGTGGAAAAGTGGTCACGTGCGTCTCACGTGACCACTATAGCCTTCATGTTTCCCAAAATGCCCCCATCTCATTATTGTTCACTCCGAAACCCTAATCAACAGTGATTCCGGCGATACCCTGCCGGATTTCGACTGGCATCTGGCGATTTTTTTTTTTTTTTTTTTCTCTCTCTGATCTAATTTGGGCGTCCGGCGCCGGCCTTGGGGGAAGTTTGTGGCAGAGATACGCAGCCTTGGGGGAAGTTTCCGGCGAGCGAGAGAGAGAGAGAGAGTGAGAGGGAGACTGTGAGCGAGCGAGAGTGAGTGTGAGAGGGATACTGAGCGAGCGAGAGACAGAGAGACAGTGAGCGAACGACCGAGCGGCGTGACCCAAACCGCCGGTGAGCCGGTGAGTGTAAGAGGGAGAGCGAGCGAGAGAGAGAGACAGTGAATCGCCCAAAGTTGCGCCGGTGAATCACCCCCAAATCGCCCAAACCGCACCGGTGAATCGCGAATCGGCCCCCAAATCTGTTCATAAAAAAAAAAAAAAGGAGAAAAAGAAGCTCGCCGGATTCCAGCCAGATCTCGCCGAAATCCGGCGGGGTATCACCGGAATCACTGTTGATTAGGGTTTCGGAGTGAACAGTAATGAGATGGGGGCATTTTGGGAAACATGAAGGCTACAGTGGTCACGTGAGACGCACGTGATCACTTTTCCGCTGGTCAACGGAGGTTTGACTAGCGGAAACATTGAGAAATTTTGAAACTTTGAGGGGGTACATTGTGAATTTTTAAACATCGGTGGCCGAATTGAAAATCACTCCAAACTTCAGGGGGGTGATCCGTACTTTTCCCATAATAATAATAATAATAATAAGTCCCCAAGAGATAGCTCAATCGGCTGTGAACCACGTCTTATAAAGCGGAGGTCACAAGTTCGAATCCCCCCTCCCCTACCCTTGCGTGGACATGTCAAAATAATAATAATAATAATAAATTAATGAAGAATATATATATATATATAAAAAATTTTTTAACTAAAAAAAGAATAAAAAGATGGATACGGCCATACGGGTATAATTGGATTAAAACACCAGGAAAGCTGCTCGCCCCAGCGAGAGTGAAAGAATAAGAATGATACTGAACTCAGCTGCTGCGACTGCCATGGCCGTCCGTTGCAGGCCTCCATTAAGGCCCATGTGCTTAGGCTCCAACATCAACACGGAGCAGCTTCGTGCCCAGCTCGATCAGCTTCACTCCGAGGCAGAGAGCACCAGAGCCAAGGGTATGAATGCTGCGTTTGCGCTCTTTCATAATTCTGATTAAAATCAAGTATACCCATTTGCCTTTTTTGAATGCTAAGCACTTTATTATGCTGGTTTTCCTCATAGTTTAGTTCCTCTTCGATAATTGAGTGATTCCCAGAAAAATTGTTTGGCCGGTTGAGTTGCAATACTGATTTGGTACTTGGTATGGCAGTATATTTTATTGAACATATATGAAATTTCTCACAGTTATTATTTACATTATGACACATCAGTAATTATACTGCATGTTTTGGAGGAAATTTGGCTATGCTTATGACTGAAATATGATGAATTGGTTGATGAATAGTTGAAACCGTTCTCTCTTTTTTTGGTGGGACGGAGGAGAAGGGTGGCTCATTCATGCTAGTTATTTGGACATTAATTTTGCACATTTTTCCTTTTCGATGAATTAGTATTTCATTCAACCAAATAGAACCTACACAGCACTTAACACTATGCTGGCAGAAACATCTGCAAACTGAAAACAAGAAAAGACATCTTCATTTCCTATGAAAAAACGCAAAAAAGAACTTGCCACATACAATAGATCCCTATTTTGATTATTCTTAATCCTTTCACAAGTCATAAGCCTGCATGTCACATCATGAAGAACAGCTTGAAATATTCCCTCCTCAGTTCTGATTATGCCATTATTCCACATTCTTGTCGTGAATACTCAGTCAGTAAAATAAACGATCGCAGATCTCCATTCCACTTCTACAGAAAGCACATACCATGTCTTCTCCGCAACCCCAATTTGCAAGGCTTCTCCAATTGTCAACCTGTTCTTAACGGTAAGGAAATGAATAAAGGCATGTTTAACCACAACTTTAGAAAATCATATTAGTTTCCACCAATTTACTTCTGGCTTTTTTGTTCTACGAGCTTTTCAAGTCTCAGTTCATGTACACTATTGATTAAGGAAGCCAAGAGACAGAGCTTGACGGACTAAACTTCAAACAACTGACTTTGGATCCTAACTAATTCATCTGATCTTGCTTCATTCCAAGTCCAAAACCCTTCTTGTGTGGAACACTGGAAACTCTTGCAGCATAAGTACCAGCTGCATCATAAACCAACCTTGATCCAAATTTCCAAACTAATAGCCCCTTAGCATGCCAGATGACTATAAAGGTTCTGTTTGTTAATGTGAAATGGGGGGTGTTTTTTGTTTTTAGTTTGAAAAAGTGTTTTGATGTGACGTAAAGTTGTTTCATTTTTTTTTTAGGAGTGTTTTATGTTTAGGTTGTTTGTTAATGTTTTTATTTTGAGAAGAGAAAACAATAGACAAAAAACACAAATTTTAACAAACGGATCTAGAGTCTTCTCGCTCTACTTATAAAAGGTCTAGCAAGTTCTTAGATAGTGCCTTATTCAACTCTTCTCAGTCTTAAATCCACCCCCCACCCCTCCCCCCTTGGTCGCCCCCAACAAGTCCTTTTCTCAATTTCCTTGATGCACCCTGTCACTGATATGCATTGAAATCTTGTTAGGAAGGATGATGATGTTACTTCAATAAACCTGCATACAAGCACAGATTGAATCTATAGCAATACATTTTCAGCTATTCTTCTCCCAGGAATGAAAACTGTTTGAGTCGGGGCTGTAGGGCTAATGAATTATTCACACCAGCCTTTTGTCTGTTAGCTAAGATTTTGCAAATTTGTACACTTTTACTGGTTAAATCAATCAAAATCTTTTGCCTCTATTGAAAAAAGGATATCTTCTTTTACTGATTTGTTGAGGATGATTGGTTCCAGTTCATGAAATGATAAAAGTAGGTGTCCTGGTTATTTCTCTTTTCACCAGGACATCAAGATAAGACAAAGGCAGTCGAGCATTGCATATCTTACAATGGTCATGAACAGCCCAATATTCCTTTATAGCATGTGAGAGCTTCCAATCATTCTAGGCATCAACCAACATAATCCAAATAAAATAGCACTAGTGACAACAGTTTCCTCACCACAACACTTGTAATAGGAGATGATCTACTGTCTCGGAGCTATTCTTAGTCATTCAATGCCTTTTTTTTATTTTTGATAAGTAATGTTTCATAAATCAAAAAGTGCAGATAGGCGCAACCCTAGTTTACAAAAAGTATACAAGAGAACGCCTAAAAGAAGAAAAGAAGACAAAAAAGACAAAGAAAACAAAAAGACAACAAAGAACCCAAGGAACCCAAAACAGACCCATAATAACCCACCACCCAACACATCAACTACCAAAAGTACCCATAAAAACCCACTACCCCACAAGGACTACACCAAACCCAAAACCCGAAGGGGACTCCAGCGCTATTTACAACCAATTTCCTTCTCTGTCTAAGATCATCAACAGTTAAAATTTTACCAAAGCCACTGTCCACCCTAATAATGCTATGGTCTTGTGTGACCTTTGCACACCAAATGCTATAGACACTTGCACATATGCTGCACCATGTTTTAATTTTGAAGGACATAATTTTTGTACTTTTGTGATTAATCGATTTTGTTTGTAAACTTGAAATAAGGTGATGAGAAGTTTGTAGTGGTCGTGCTAGACTTGAGGATGTGTTTGCAATGATTTTTATTTGGCAAGTGGGGAGAGCTAGTCTTGGTTACTTGTTATATTATGCCCCTGGGGAGTTACTGTTTTCATTTTTGTCTGATTATGGAACAAAGCTCGACTAGTCTAAATTATTGGTTCTTTTGGTTTGAATCTTGATTAAGATTAACTTATTCTAGAATCTTTGAGTGACATTTTTTTTTTTTTTATTAATTTCTAGTTTCATAGTTCTTTTATTTTTGTTGGGCTAGCTTTTCAGGCATTGTTAGAAATGAGATATATCATCTCCATCCAAACATTCACATGTAAAAACACAGACTTCAATGCTTTCAGTGCCACATATCTACAACACATATTGCTTATACTTGATGACATCATTTTAAACCATTCATGGTGGTTGATTCAGCAAATAGTGCAAGGCTGAGGCTTTTGCGATTGTCAGATGCAGCTGAGAAGCTTCGACGGCAAGCAACTATTAGTGTCCAAAATGGGAAAGAAAATGATGCAAGGCAACTCCTTTTACAGAAAAAGAAGGTCATACTAGCTTTGGAGAAGTCAAAGCGCCGCATTGAATTGCTTGATGAGCTTTCAGCAAAGTTTAATGAGGTAGAATGAAGTGCTAATTGTTATTGAAGTATTATTTTCTCGCTGGATTCAGTGGGGGAACTCATTGGAATGTTTGATATCAAAAGTTCAGTTACACCATGCTGAGTCATTTCAAAATATTACTTTCATAGTCTTTCCTTGGATATTCTATTGCATCGAGTAAGATAGGTTGTTAGTTGGGTTATATATGATGCCTCTCAGGCAGTGAATATATACAAAGTTTGAAATTTGTGGCATGTTAACAATTTAAAGTGGTGGAACCTACAATTCATGAGATAGAGGGATCGTATTGTGAGGCATCTACTCATGATAAGACATTGCAAGAAGAAGATCATGAAAGTAACTTTAACTTATGAATACTATGCAAGTGATACAGAAAATGCTTTTCGTGTTCCTCATTCATGTTATGCTAAAATATGTAAAAGGGGCAGAAAATATGGGGCTTTAATTCTCTAAGACCATTCATTAAGTTGTCTGCAATATGGAACATTAGTGGTTCTTGATAAACTTTAAAGCCCAGTTTGTGGTTTGGAAGACAGTTCTCTTTGTCAAGTGAAATAGTACGTAGATATGGTATAATTCATAGTGATTTATTGGTACCATATTGTTTTATTTATCTCATACATGTTCTGATATCATTGAAGTTAAACTACCCAAAGTGTTGTACCTAGCAGTTGTTTTTTTTTGGGGGGGGGGGGNGCGGAGGCTGGGGGAGGGGGGGGGGGGGTGGGGTGGTGTTGCCATTGAAGAAAATGGGACATCTTTGCCATGTTGTATGATAGATACAACTCGAATCTATCTTCCCCTACATTTTATTTTCTTGATTGGTAAGTTACACACGAGGAGGTGCCATTTGAGCTGTATTTCACTTACCTAAACTTACCATCCATATAACTGGTCAACCTATTCTCTTTCCCATATTTTAAATTGGATTAATTACACTTAACCCCCCAACTACCACTCATTTACATATTGTTCCCATGAACTACCACATGTCACACTCAACCCCCTCAAACTACCAATCTTTGGTAAAAAGCCCTTCCGTTAGCCGAGCTCATTAAATCTAACAGAAAAACTCAGATGCGACATGCATGTGCTCACTTTTACCTAAAACTATGAAAATACCCTCAAATAAAAAAAATTCAAAAATAAATAAAAATTAAGAAATAACAAAAAAAAAAACAAAAATAGGGGTGGTCGAACCACCCTAGGTACTTGGAGCCACCCCGAATCACTAGTGGGTGGTCCTGCCACCATCCCCGAATATTGGGCTTGGTTCAGCACTCCCTAAGGGTTTAATGAATGGTATTCGAGAGCTTGATGTCATTGTGGAAGGGAGAACTTTGATTGAGGAGGAAAGGGTGAAAAGGGAGGATTTTTCTAAGGAGTTGGAGAGGTTGCTTCTCTATGAAGAAGTGAGTTGGAGGTAGAAATCTATGGCTTTGTGGTTGAGAGAGGGAAATAAGAACAGGTTTTTTACCAGTGGCAGATTTGAATAGAAGAAATAACATTGTGGATTCATTAATTGTTAATTTCCTTATCTTCAGATTCTACAAAAATAAGGGAGCATATTGTTCAGTTTTATATGCAATTGTATTCAGAACAATATAGTTGGAGGCCAAATCTGGATGTTCTTTTCTTTTCATTCCATTGGTGAAAAGGAGAGTTCTTGCTTGGAAAGAGAGTTTGAGGAGAGTGAGGTTTTTGAGTTGGTTAAAACACTGAATGGAGATAAGGCCCTTGGGTTCTGCTGGGTTTTCTTTCAGACATGTTGGGAGGTTTTTAAAGATGATATCTTGTTAGTATTCAAAGAGTTCCATGGTCGAGAGATTTTTGAGAAATGCTTTAACGCAACTTTCATATCTTTTATCCCAAAGAAAGCTTGTGTCATGGAGAACAATGATTTTCGTCCTATCAATCTAGAAGGTGCTGTCTACAAAATAATATCTAAGGCACTAGTGAATAGATTGAAACAAGTGCAGGAGAAGATCATCTCAAATTCCCAAAATGTATTTATTAAGGGGAGACAGATTCTGGAGTTAGTTTTGGTTGCAAATAAGTGTATTGACAGTTGACTAAATCAGGGTTCCAGGCTTTTTGTGCAAATTGGATCTAGAAAATGCCTATGATCATTTGAATTGGGAGTTTTTGTTGTATTTGTTGAAGAGAAGTGGTTATAGGAAGAAATGGAGAGCATGGATAGCATTTTGTATTTCTACGGTGCGATTTTCCGTTTTCATAAATGGAGCCCCCTCAAGGTTTAAGACAAGGGGATCCATTATCCCCTCTACTTTTTGTAGTTGTTATAATGGCTTTGAGTAGGATAATGTCGGCCACAGTTGATAGGGGGGCATTTAGCTAGTTTTTTTTGTAGGGTCAAGAAATTATGTAGAAATGGTTGTGTTGCATCTGTTGTTTGCAGATGAAACATTGATATTTTGTGAGGCTAATTGTGAACATCTTCATAGTCTAAGATGTCTCTTGTTATGCTCTGAAGTGGTATCAGGGTTAAAGGTTAATTTATCATTCCAATTAGTGTGGTGGATGATGTAGAAAGTTTGCTAGAATTATTGGGTGTAGCGTGGCTTTGTTACCAATGGAATTATTTGGGTCTCCCATTGAGTGCACCATACAAGTCTACTTCTATTTGAAACGACATTGTCAAAAAAATGGAGAGGTGGTTGGCTGGTTGGAAGATGCTATATTTGTCTAAGGGAGGTAGGTTGACCTTGATCAAAAGTACTTTGTCCAATTTGCACACATACTATTTGTCATTGTTTCCTATTCCAATTGGTGTGTCTAATATGCTTAAGAAACTTCAATGAAACTTTTTATGGGGAGGTATTAACGAGGAGTTTAAGTTCCATATGGTCAAAAATTTGTCCTCCGAAGCAACTTGGTGGTTTAAGGGTAAGAAACTTGACTAAGTTTATCAAGCATTGATGGGTGTAAGTAGTTATGACGTTACGCTACAGAGAGGTAGGCTTTGTGGCAATTGGTGGTGGAAGCAAAATATGATAGTATGAGCGGAGAGGTTGGTATTCTAAGGAGGTAAGAGGGACCCTTTGAAGTTGAAGTGTGAAAACATATTAGGAGGGGGTGGGATTTTTTTTCAAGATTTGTCAGATATGAAGTGGAAAATGGAACTAAGATTAGGTTCTGTTCGATTTGTGGTGTGGGGATCATCCATTAAAGGAATCTTTTCCAAAGTCGTTGGGTATTGCTTGTTGTAAGGAGGTGTGGGTTGCAGATAATTTGCAGTTTTCCAATGGTAATATTAGTGGAATGTATCTTTTATGAGATTTGTACAAGATTGGGAGGTAGATTTTGTGATTTTTTTTTTTACTTGTATTCCCTTAGATTGAGACAAGGTAGTGAGGATTGTATTTGGTGGATCCCTTCAAAGAGGAGAAAGTTTGAAGTGAGGTCATTTTTTCATGAGTTATCTAGTTCAGAAGGTTCATTGTTTCCTTGAAAGAGTATTTGGAAAGTAAATGTTCCATTGAGAGTGAGTTTATTTGTGTGGACAGCGGTTTTCATAAGATTTTGACTTTGGATAGCTTAAGGAAGAGAAGAGTTATAGTGGTGGATTGATGTTGCATGTATAAGGAGTGGGGAATCCATAGATTATCTTCTTCTCCTTATTTGAAGTGGCAAGAGAATTATGGAGTATGACTTTTAGCCTTTTTGGAGTAGAATGGGTAATGCCTAGAAGGGTGATAGAGTTATTAGATTGTGGTTGTCAATTGAACTAAATACCTCTCAAAGTGAGGGTTTCTCATATTATATAGACTTTGTACAGCTAATAACATGGCTGTCTCTCCGCAATTTACAGCAAACTAAGAGAACAAATAAGGCAACTATAATCTACCTATTAATTACAAAATACTATAGCTATAATACAAAAACATGCCATAACTAGAGAGAATAAATAAGGCTAAATATATATGCTGTAACATCCCCCCTCAAATTGATGCTGGTCGATCAAGAAGCATCAATTTGCCCACAAGAAACTGATGACGCTGTCGTGTCATGGCCTTTGTGAACACGTCAGCTATCTGAAAATTAGTGGAAACATGAGGAAGAGAGATAACACGATTGTCCAAGGCTTCCCGAATAGAATGACAGTCTACCTCAATATGCTTCGTACGTTCATGGTAAACAGGATTAGTAGCTATTTGAATGGCACTAGTATTATCAGCATGAAGAGGAGTAGAATCAAATTGAGAAAAACCAAGCTCAGCCAGAAGCCCACGAAGCCAGACAATCTCATAATAAGCAACGGACATTGCCCGGTATTCGGATTCAGTAGATGATTTTGAAACGCGAGCTTGTTTCTTACTCTTCCAAGAAATCAAAGAATCACCAAGAAACATGCACCAACCCGTGACAGACCGTTGAGTATCAGGACATCCGGCCCAATCCGCATCACTATAAGCAACAAGGCGAAGAGAAGAGCCGGTTGGGAAGAACAACCCACGACTAGATGACCCCCGAAGATATCGAATGATACGGCGAACAGCAGCTAAATGAAGATGGTGTGGAGTTTGCATAAACTGGCTAACCTGCTGGACAACGAAGGAAATATCAGGCCGAGTAATAGTCAAGTAATTTAGGCTGCCTACCAACTATCGGAACACAGTAGGATCAGAAAGAAGATCACCCTCTTCGCTTCGAAATTTCACATTGATCTCCATAGGAGTATCCACTGAAGAAGAATCCTGAAGACCAGCCAGGCTAATCAAATCCTGGGTATATTTGTGCTGATTCAAAAATATACCTGAAGAATCGGTGTGCACCTCCAACCCCAAAAAATAAGTAAGAGGACCCAGATCTTTCATATGAAAAGTAGCCTGAAGATTCTGCTTGAGATATTCAATCAAACTGGAGTCAGTGCTAGTAATAACAATATCATCCATATACACAAGTAAAAGAACGAGACCAGCAGGAGTCTTGCAAAGGAACAAAGAGGAGTCATATTGGCTTTGGACAAAGGAGAAGTGAAGCAGAGTTGACCTGAATTTTTCGAACCATGCCCGAGGAGCCTGTTTTAAGCCATAAAGAGACTGCTTTAACTTACACACAGCGGAAGACGGAGAAGAAAACAAACCCAGAGGAGGAGTCATGTAAATATCCTCTTTGAGATCACCATGAAGAAAATCATTTTTAACGTCCATCTGGTGAAGTGGCCAGCCTTGGGAGGCGGCAATAGAAATAACCGTACGCACTGTGGTTATCTTTGCTACCGGAGCAAATGTCTCCTCATAGTCCACCCCATATTCTTGCCTGTTCCCAAGAGCAACCAATCATGCCTTATACCAATCCAGAGTCCCTTTAGAGCGAAGCTTAACCGAGTAAACCCATTTACAACCGATGGCTTTAACATTAGAGGGGCAAGGAACCACGTCCCATGTATGATTGTCCTGAAGAGCCCGAAGTTCCTCATCCATCGCTTTTCGCCAACATTCATATTTAACAGCCTCGGAAAAGCATGTAGGGATGGAAGTAGAAGACAAAGTAGTATTAAAAGAAGTGTGGGAAAAACCATACCGATCAGGAGGACGATATACTCGGGCAGATCGTCGTGGACCAGATGTAGGAATTGTCTCAGATGGTGGGTCAATCTCATGAGAAGTGGTCGGAACAGTCTCTGATGAAGGGTCAGTATCGGGAAGGGGCAAAGTCGGTTGACGTCAAGTATACACCATTCCAAGTTTGAATCGTTCAGGCAGAGGAGACAATTCATCAAAACAAGGTAGAATACTAATATCAGGCAATGACTCAACATGTGTAGAAAAGAAAGATTGATTCTCAAAGAAAACAACATTACGAGATATACGACATTTGTTAGAACAAGGATCATAGCAAACATAACCTTTGTGAGAAATACTATAGCCCATAAAGGCACATTTAACAAACTGAGCAGAAAGTTTATGACATTCGTGAGGAGGTAAATGAACAAAACAAACACATTCAAAAGTATGCATATTAAGATAGCTAGGATGCTGATGATACAAACGATAATAAGGAGAATCAAAATTCAAGACCTAAGATGGCAGACTATTAATTAAGTAAACTGCAGTAGATAATGCCTCAACCCAGAATTTAGAACGAACAGAGGACTCGAGTAATAAGGTGCGAACAACATCCAAGAGATGTCGATTCTTTCGTTCAGCCACACCATTTTGCTGAGGGGTATAAGGACAAGAGCGCTGAGAGACAATTCCTTTGTGATGTAAGAAATCATGAAACTCGTGGGACATGTATTCCCCACCAGAATTAGACCTCAAAATCTTAATACCTGTAGAAAATTGGGTCTCAACATATGCTACAAAGGTCTGAAAAACAGACAAGACCTCAGATTTGGACCGAAGAAAATAGACCCAAGTATATCGACTGATATCATCGATGAATGTCACAAAATATTTATATCGAGCATGAAAAATAACAGGAGAAATGCCCCATACATCACTATGCACAATATCAAAGCATTTTTCGGCACGACTCCCATGAGAAGAGAACGAAAGAGTCTTACTCTTACCAAGTTTGCATACAGAACAGACAAATGACAAATTTTTAGAAACGTGTTCTTTATTGCCTAACAAACCAGAATTTAACATATGAGACAGAACAACGGATTTTGGATGACCCAAACGTTTGTGCCAGACTTCATTATGAGTATTAACTGTCACACAAGCAAAAGATAAACTAGGAATTGAAAAGTGCAATGGAAATAGTCTGCCAACTTTAGGCCCCTTCGCGAGTATCTTCCCCGACACCTGATCCTGCACAAGACAACCATCACGAGAGAAATGTACATCACAGTTATTTTCAACTAACTGACGAACTGAAAGAAGACTATTAGAAAGTCCAGGAGATACATAAACATCTTTGAATGAAGGATTGATATCCCCTACTTCATTAATAGCTAAATGACTCCCATTAGCTACTTGAATATGGGATGAACCATGATATGGACGAACATTGCAAAGAGTATCAGATGTTCTGGTCATATGATTGGATGCAGCAGAATCGATAAGCCAAGACTTATATGAAGTAGTACCATTACCTTGGAGCCCTAAGGCGGAAAAGGCTGACATAATCATCTGTTGAACCATTTCAGGAGTAAGAACAGATGATCCGCCTGTAGAAGATGAAGCTGAGGACATCACTGGAGCAGAAGATGTGTTCACTGCAGCCTGATAGGCGGTAGCTTGACGATTTTGAGGCCGAATAGGACATTCTTTGATAAAGTTGCCATGTTTCTTACAGTAGTTACAAGATTTCTTTGCACAGTTGGCGGCAATATGCCCATACTCCTTGCAGCTAAAACACTGGACTTTGCGCATATCCTTATCTTTCCCTTTCCCGTAGGCTGCATAGGCTACTGGATTCGGATTGGAATCTTGCTGGAACGTAGCTTGTGTGAGAAGACGCTGTTCCTCACGAAGTAATTCTCCAAAACAAACATCCAAAGATGGAGAAGGATCCCGGTTCATTAAATTCGAGCGAGTGACCTCAAATTCATGCGTAATTTCATCAAAAATTGATCTCTCTTGCTCTGCTCATGAACAGCCTGAACATCAGAGAGAGATGCAGCAGGCACCTTCGCATAAAACATATCAGAAAATTCTCCCCACAAATTCTGAAAACCAGAAAAATACTCCTGAATGGAGAGATTGCCTTGAGTGTAGTTAGCAATCTCATATTCCAACTGAAAACAACGTGCGGTATTATCCTGGTGATAAACCTTCAACAAATACTCCCACATAGTCTTCGCAGACTTATAGGGCCTCAAATTGAGCACAATAAGAGGATCGACAGACCCTAAGATCCAGGACATCACACGTGCATCCTTGACGTTCCACTTAGCCAAATCCTTAGTCTCCGTAGGAGCTGGATCACTACCGTCAATATGGCCCCACAACTCTTTTCCCATAACAAACAATTTAAATTGAAATTCCCAAGCAGCATAATTTTTTCCAGTAAAACGGACCCCAAAAGACTCGCTAGAAGACATGATGAAATCAAAAAAAAATCAGAAATTATAAAACCTGATAAATGAGTAGACTCGCTAGAAGACATGATGAAATCAAAAAAAAATCAGAAATTATAAAACCTGATAAATGAGTAACAGGCCCACCAGATTTTGTTGGACAGCAAGCCCAAGCCCAAACAGCAACCCAAACAGCAACCCAGACAGCAACTAAGCCCAAGTCCACACCAAAACAGCAATCAGCAACCCAAAAAAAAAATCCCGCAGCACCAAACTTAAATCAACTACACCAGAACCTTTGTGACACCAGCAATCAGCAACCAAAAAAAATTCCAGCAGCCACCCCAGAACCTGCCGACAACCCAGATCGCCGACAGCCACACCAGAACCTTCAGACAGCCCCAAATCGCCGACAGCCACACCAGAATCTACCAACAGCCCCAAATCGCCGACAACCAAGCTCGCCGACAGCACCACAGAATGCCGGAAACACTCCAAGCCTGCACAGATCCGCCGGAAACCACCACAGATCGCTGGGAACGCTCCAAGACTGCACAGAACCTGCCGACAACCACCACAGACCTTGCCGACAGCCACCAAGGATTCTCCACAACCTCCAAAGGGTCTGCCAACAGCCACTAAACAAGGTAAACCGCCGCTACCCTCAACAGAAACTGCTGAATAGCAGTTTAGAACCCACTAGAATGATCGACAACTCCCCTGAAATTATCGACCGCCACAAAAAAAAACAACTAAAAACTAAAAACCTAATTTAGACGATTTTGGCTCTGATACCATGTCAATTGAACTGAATACCTCTCAAAGTGAGGGTTTCTCATATTATATAGACTTTGTACAGCTAATTACATGGCTGTCTCCGCAATTTACAGCAAACTAAGAGAACAAATAAGGCAACTATAATCTACCTATTAATTACAAAATACCATAGCTATAATACAAAAACATGCCATAACTAGAGAGAACAAATAAGGCTAAATATATATGCCGTAACAGTGGTGAGGTCAGTTGGGAAGTCAAATCAGTTTTAGCTGCTTGGAGGATATCTCCTTTGTACTTAATGTGTAGCATATGGAGAGAACGGAATGTAAGATGTTTTGAAGATCGTGAGAAGTTGATGGAAGAGCTCAAAAACATCTCGGTCAAATCGCTTTATATACGGACAAAGGCATATAATATTTCTCATTTTTGTAACTTTTTTAAATTCGTGGATTTTTGTTATTGTTTTAATCATTAATGGGAATTATCTCTTGTATACATCCTATGTATTAGGGTTGTGCCTCTCTGCACTTATTAATGATATGCATTGATGTCAGTTAGATACGGCATATCTATCATATATATTTAGCCATAATTAGCCTCTCTAGTTATGGCATGTTTTTGTATTATAGCTATAGTATCTTGTAATTAATAGGTAGATTGTAATTACCTTATTTGTTCTCCTATAGTTGTTGTAATTGGTGAGATACGATTCCTATATAAGATGAGAAACCCTCACATTGAGAGGTATTCAATTAATATAGTATCAAAGCCAAAATCATCTAAATTAGGGTTGTGATTTGTGTTCTTTTGAGTTGGGTCGGGACTGAGCTATTGGTCTCTTTTCTAAACTGCTATTCAGCAGTTTCTGTTGAGGGTAGGGAATTTATCCTTACGGAATTTTTTCTTCGTGGCTGTCGGCAGACTCTGTGGAGGTTGTCCGTAGGTCCTGTGGCGGCTACTCCTTGTCAGAGCAGTCTTGTAGTGGCTATCGGTGTTTTCTGGAGGATTTGGGGTTGTCAGCGTGGAAGATTTGGGGCTGCCGGCGATTTCTGGAGGAGCTGGGTGGTTGCTGAGCGTCTACTTGAGCTTTCGGCGATTTGGTTCCCGGCGAGTTGGGCTGTCGGTGGTCTGTGGTGTTGACAGCAATTGAAGCTGTCGACTTCGGCTTTCAGCGATTTGGTTCCCAGCGAGTTGGGCGGTCAGCGAGCTGTGGTGTTGACAGCGATTGAGGCTGTCAACTTGGGCCTTCGGCGAGTTGATCCCCGGCGATTTGGGCTATCGCCGGTCTGTGTTGTTGTCGGCGATTTGGTTCCCGGCAACTGGTGCTGTCCTAGACTTGGGCTTACGGACTGGTGTGGCTGATTCTCTTTTGGTGTAGTGTTGGTGTAGCGAGCATGGATTGGTGTTGTGGGCTTGGGCTTGCTGATTTCTTTTATATTTGATCTTGTTGCTGATTGCTTGGGCGTGCTGGGCTTGGGCTTGGGTTGCTGTTTGGGTTTTGGGTTGCTGTTTGAGGTTTGGACTTGGTTGCTATTTGGGCTTGCTGGGCTTGTGCTTGCTGTCCAACAAGATCTAGTGGGCCTGTTACTCCTTTATCAGGTTTTATAATTTCTGATTCTTTTATTTTATCATGTCTTCTAGCGAGTCTTTTGGGGTTCGTTTTACTGGAAAAAATTATGCTGCTTGGGAATTCCAGTTTAAATTGTTTGCTATGGGAAAAGAGTTGTGGGGCCATCTTGACAGTAGTGATCCAGCTCCTACGGAGACTAAGGATTTGGCTAAGTGGATGGTCAAGGATGCACGTGTGATGTCCTGGATCTTAGGGTTTGTTGATCCTCTTATTGTGCTCAATCTAAGGCCCTATAAGTCTGCAAAGATAATGTGGGAGTATTTGTTGAAGGTTTATCACCAGGATAATACCGCACGTCGTTTTCAGTTGGAATATGAGATTGCTAGTTACACTCAAGGCAATCTCTCCATTCAGGAGTATTTTTTTGGTTTTCAGAATTTGTGGGGAGAATTTTCTGATATGGTTTATGCGAAGGTACCTGCTGCATCTCTCTGATGTTCAAGCTGTTCATGAGCAGAACAAGAGAGATCAATTCCTGATGAAATTACGCCCTGAATTTGAGGTCACTCGCTCAAATTTAATGAATCGGGAACCTTCTCCATCTTTGGATGTTTGTTTTGGAGAATTACTACGGGAGGAGCAGCGTCTTCTCACACAGGCTACGTTCCAACAAGATTCCAACCCGAATCCAGTAGCCTATGCCGCCTACAGGAAAGGGAAAGGTAAGGATATACGCAAGGTTCAATGTTTCAGCTGCAAGGAGTATGGTCATATTGCCGCCAACTGTGCCAAGAAATCTTATAACTATTGTAAGAAACAAGGTCACTTTATCAAAGAATGTCCCACTCGGCCTCAGAATCGTCAAGCTACCGCCTATCAGGCTGCAGTGAACACCTCTTCTGCTCCAGTGATGTCCTCAGCTTCTTCTTCTGCGGGCGGATCCTCTATTCTTACTCCTGAAATGGTACAGCAGATGATTATGTCTGCCTTTTCCGCCTTAGGGCTCCAAGGTAATGGTACTACTTCATATAAGTCTTGGCTTATTGATTTTGCTGCATCCAATCATATGACCAAATCATCTGATACTCTTTGCAATGTTCGTCTATATCATGGTTCATCCCATATTCAAGTAGCTAATGGGAGTCATTTAGCTATTAATGAAGTAGGGGATATCAATCCTTCATTCAGAGATGTTTATGTATCTCTTGGACTTTCTAATAGTCTTATTTCAGCTAGCCAGTTAGTTGAAAAATCTGTGATGTCCATTTCTCTCGTGATGGTTGTCTTGTGCAGGATCAGGTGTCAGGGAAGATACTCGCAAAGGGGCCTAAAGTTAGAAGACTATTTCTACTACATTTTTCAAGTCCTAGTTGTTTATTTTTGGCTTATGAGACAGTTAACACTCCAAATGAAGTTTGGCACAAACGTTTGGGTCATCCAAACTCTGTTGTTTTGTCTCATATGTTAAATTCTGGTTTGTTAGGCAATAAATAACAAGTTTCTAAAAATTTGTCATTTGATTGTTCTGTATGCAAACTTGGTAAGAGTAAGACTCTTTCGTTTTCTTTTCATGGTAGTCGTGCTGAATAATGCTTTGATATTGTGCATAGTGATGTATGGAGTATTTCTCCTGTTATTTCTCATGCTCGATATAAATATTTTGTGACATTCATCGATGATTTCAGTCGGTATACTTGGGTCTATTTTCTTTGGTCCAAATCTGAGGTCTTGTCTGTTTTTCAGATCTTTGTAGCATATGTTGAGACCTAATTTTCTACGGGTATTAAGATTTTGAGGTCTGATTCTGGTGGGGAATACATGTCCCACGAGTTTCACGATTTCTTACATCACAAAAGAATTGTCTCTCAGCGCTCTTGTCCTTATACCCCTCAGCAAAATGGGGTGGCTAAACGAAAGAATCGACATCTCTTGGACATTGTTCGCACCTTATTGCTTGAGTCCTTTGTTCCTTCTAAATTTTGGGTTGAGGCATTATCTACTGCAGTTTACTTAATTAGCAGACTACCCTCTCAAGTCTTGAATTTTGATTCTCCTTTTTGTTGTTTGTATCATCAGCATCCTAGCTATCTTAATCTGCATACTTTTGGTTGTGTTTGTTTTGTTCATTTACCTCCTCACGAGTATCATAAACTTTCTGCTCAGTCTTTTAAATGTGCCTTTATGGGATATAGTATTTCTCACAAAGGTTTTGTTTGTTATGATCCTTGTTCTAACAAAAGTCGTATATCTCGTAATGTTGTTTTCTTTGAGAATCAATGTTTCTTTTCTACACATGTTGAGTCATTGCCTAAGATTAGTATTTTACCCTGTTTTGATGAATTGTCTCCTTTGCCTGAACGGTTCAAACCTGGAATGGTGTATACTCGACGTCGACCGACTTTGCCCCTTCCCGAGACTAACCCTTCATCTGAATCTGTTCAAACCACTTCTCCTGAGATTGACCCACCATCTGAGACAGTTCCTGAATCTGGTCCTCGACGATCTACCCGAGTATCACGTCCTTCTGATCGGTATGATTTTCCCACACTTCTTTTAATACTACTTTGTCTTCTATTTCCATCCCTACATGCTTTTCCGAGGCTGTTAAATATGAATGTTGGCGGAAAGCGATGGATGAGGAACTTCGGGCTCTCCAGGACAATCATACATGGAACGTGGTTCCTTACCCCTCTAATGGTTAAAGCTATTGGTTGTAAATGGGTGTACTAGATTAAGCTCTGCTCTTATGGGACTCTGGATCGGTATAAGGCACGATTAGTTGCTCTTGGTAACATGCAAGAATATGGGGTGGACTATGAGGAGACATTTGCTCCAGTGGCGAAGATGACCACAGTGCGTACGGTTATTTCTATTGCCGCCTCCCAAGGCTGGCCGCTTCACTAGACGGACGTAAAAAATGCTTTTCTTCATGGTGATCTCAAAGAGGATATTTACATGACTCCTACTCCAGGTTTGTTTTCTTCTCCGTCTTCCACCGTGTGTAAGTTAAAGCGGTCTCTTTATGGCTTAAAATAGGCTCCCCGAGCATGGTTCAGGTCAACTCTGCTTCGCTTCTCCTTTTTCCAAAGCCAATATGACTCATCTTTGTTCCTTTGCAAGACTCCAACTGTTCTCATTTTTTTACTTGTGTATGTGGATGATATTGTCATTACTGGCACTGACTCCAATTTGATTGCCCATCTCAAGCAGAATTTTCAGGCTTCTTTTCATATGAAAGACCTTGGTCCTCTTACGTATTTTTGGGGTTGGAGGTGCACTCCGATTCTTCAGGTATATTCTTGAATTAACACAAATATACCTAGGATTTTATTAGCCTGGCTGGTCTTCAAATTCTTCTTCGGTGGATACTCCTATGGAGGTCAATGTGAAATATCGAAGTGAGGAGGGTGATCTTCTTTCTGATCCTGCTGTGTTCCGACAGTTGGTAGGCAGCTTGAACTACTTGACTATTACTCGGCCGGATATTTCCTTCACCGTTCAGCAAGTTAGCCAGTTTATGCAGACTCCACGCCATCTTTATTTAGCTGCTGTCCGCCGTATCATTCAGTATCTTCAGGGGTCATCTAGCCATGGGTTGTTCTTCCCAACTGGCTCTTCTCTTCGCCTTGTTGCTTATGGTGATGCGAATTGGGTTGGATGTCCTGATACTCGGCGGTCTGTCACGGGTTGGTGCATGTTTCTTGGTGATTCTTTGATTTCTTGGAAGAGTAAGAAACAAGCTCGCGTTTCTAAATCATCTACTGAATCCGAATACCGGGCGATGTCTACTGCTTGTTCTGAGATTGTATGGCTTCGTGGGCTTCTGGCTGAGCTTGGTTTTTCTCAATCTGATTCTACTCCTCTTCATGCTGATAATACCAGTGCCATTCAAATAGCTGCTAATCCTGTTTACCATGAACGTACAAAGCATATTGAGGCAGACTGTCATTCTATTCGGGAAGCCTTGGACACTCGTGTTATATCACTTCCTCATGTTTCCACTAATCTTCAGATAGCTGACGTATTCACGAAGGCCATGACACGACAACGTCATCAGTTCCTTGTGAGCAAATTGATGTTTCTTGATCGATCAGCATCAATTTGAGGGGGGATGTCAGTTAGATACGGCATATATATCATATATATTTAGCCATAATTAGCCTCTCTAGTTATGACATATTTTTGTATTATAGCTATAGTATCGTGTAATTAATAGGTAGATTGTAATTACCTTATTTGTTCTCTTATAGTTGCTGTAATTGGTGAGATACGATTCCTATATAAGATGAGAAACCCTAACATTGAGAGGTATTCAGTTCAATTGACAGATGGTAGAGTTTGTGGGAGTAAAATGTGTAAATGAGTAGTAGTTGGGGAGGGTTAAGTGCAATTAACCCATTGAAATTTAAAGATTGGAGGACAAAACTGGTACATTAAGGTCAAATAAGTTTGTCACATTATTGAAGTCTTTACTTTTTTCACTGAGAACAATCTGAAACATTTTTTCTTGGTTTGACACAGTGAGAAGATATGTACACAAACATTTCACGAGTATGTAGCAAATATTAGTGTAAATGATATGTGATATTTGCTCAATGTATAAAAGCCTTTCTGAGCTTCTATCTGAAACTATCCCTCACTTGTAGCATTTTTTTTTTAAGTCTAATAAGCCTTATCCTTGTAGCAAGTGCGGCCAAATAGTGTTTGACTGGTGATATTATGTCAGACGTGCCATGTTACATATGCATTTCATTTGACCGTAGCTTAGAGAGGAAGAGATATTAGATAGTTTGACAATAGATCTATGTTCTCTTTTCCCTATGGGCTATGGCTTAAACCAATCTGGCTCCTTAGCACTTGTTATGCAAACCAAGTTCATGTAAATATAATTCCTTAAGAGGGTATCCTAAGTCACTGGCTCACATAAAGAAATGGTGGATTTAATGAAATAAATTCGTATTTTATATAGCTTGTACTTGATTTACAACCAAATATGACAATTTTCTATATAACTTACATGTAAGTGCCTTTATGACCCAAAAAGCTGCTTGTGCTTGACTTTAATTGTGTTTGTTTTCTTTTCCTGTCACCGGTTTTCTTTTATTTTCAACTTCCTATATTTTTGCCTGATCTTACTCAAGAGCATAATCTTTCAGTCCACAATATGATCAAAAGAAGCCTAATTTGGTTTCAGGCCATATCTCTGAAAGAAAATCAGCTAGTTGGGAATGTTTCTTTGGATCTTGAAGTTGGTAGAGAAGATGCACCCAGTCCTGTTCGGATTATATCACCAAAGCAGGAAAATACTGAAGATCCGAATGAGAACAAAGAATTTGAACCTAATATACTGGAACTTGACGGTAGAGAAGATTTGCAATCCTATTCAGAGAGTCGAGAAAGCTTACCTGAGCCAGAGGATCTTGAAGCTTCTCTGAGTGTGGGCATTCAGAATGAAGATGACATTATCAGTAGCTTGAATGGAATATCTTCTTATGAGGACTTCTTGGAACGTTTGGATCAAGATCTCAGCAATATTGAAGCAGAACTTCTGACCATTTTGAGGGTCTCAACCTTGATTCTAGATAGCAATGAGACAGGAAAAAATTCAAGGGTGGAGGAAACACTGGAACTTCTTGAGGGCATCCGTGGCATTAGAAAGAGGTATGCTTATTAATCAGCTTAAAAGTTGGTGTTCAAGATTTTGAAACGATCATGATTATTACCTAGACATATTACACGTGAATATTAATTATTAATTTATTATTGAGTAACCATTATTTTTTGCTTCCAGAATTACCGGTATTAAATTGACAAAGGTGGAGACCAGATGATATTTCATTTTGTGGTATCCAGTTTTCTACAAGCAGGTGAGGATTAACTTCATGTATGAGAAAGTAGCATTTCCAGATAAGAGCAGTGTTGTAGAAATTGCGTGAAAAATACTAGAGAGGAAGAGACGGCTTAGCCAAAACTTACTTAGCCCCTCTCACCTCTTTATTATATATATTGTAAAAATCAATACAATGACCAAAATAGCATGTCACAAATCACAATCTTCTAATACTCCCCCTCAAGGTAGAGCATATATATCACATAAGTCCAGCTTAGAACAGATAAACTCTTAACTGATTTCAATACAAATTTTGTAAACATGTCAACTAATTGATCTTCAGAGTTCACGAATGATGTAGATATATCTCTACTGAGTTTCTTATTTCTAATAAAATGACAATTAATCTCAATATGTTTGGTTTTGGTTCTTTCATAAAAACCTGGATTAGACTCAATATGTAAAGCAACCTAGTTATCACAAAACAATGGAATAGGAGTAGGAATAGAGAATAATGGAATGTGTGTGTGGAGCTTCCATCTATAAAATTCAAGTTTCTATGCTTGTGATTGCTTTATGAGCGGATGGCGGCAACTAACCATTTTTCTCTCGCTTCTATATTGAATTTCTTGGATCTGTTGAATGGAAATAGCTAGCTTTCGTTCTTTATTCTTTTGTATACTTCCAATGGGTTTCACTTCTTTACATACTCGTTAATTAGTTATTTCACATTCCCTGCCCTCCCTCAAACAACACCGCATTTGTACTTAACCCATAAACTATGATTCATCGCAACTCATTTCCCCAAACTACTACTTTGTTCTGAGTAGCACCTTGAGCCAGATCTGGCCGTTAAATGTAGCTGGAAAATTCTACACGTCCTTGGCATGTAACATATTTTGGGTGTAATTGCAAATGGAGTGTTAGTTTGGGGGACAAAGTGTAATAAACCCTAAAAGGATAAATGTCATGAAAATAGCCTATACGTTACTTGCAACTCACTGTGACTCTTTCCATCACAACTAACAACCAAATTTGATCAAGAATGCTACTCAAAACAAAATGATAATTTGGGAGAATGAGTTGCATCGAGTCATAGTTAGTGGTTGTAAGTACAAATAGGTTTTACTTTGGCACTTATACTTTAAGACTTTAAAAAGTGATGCTCAATCCCTGCCAATTACCACTCTGTTATGGTTAAAACCTTCTATCAGCATTTTTTTGTCAAATTGGACAGAAATTATATGACATGACACGCACGGGCACATAATTTTTTTTTTTTTTTTTTTAACAAAATATCCCCTTTGTTGAAGTTGCTTTGTTGAAACTGCCCCTAAAAACTATTAAAAACATAAAAATAACAAAGAATAAAAAATAAAAATTGAATGTTAAACTTCTCTGCTGTTGAAAGCTTGATGAGTAATAACAGCAATAGATTGTTGGTTTGCTTTTGCACCATTTGTGGCTAATGTAATTTGTTGTCCGCAGTTGGAAGTCTCTCTTGCAATTCTCATCGGTCAGTCAAGTAAAGAAACCAGTGTACTTGCTTTAAATGGACCATTGCCAAACCTTGTCTCTCAGATATTGAGCAGATTTTGGCAGGTTAGGGTGCAAATTTGTCTGAAGGATCTTGTCCGGTTAAACATGTTAATGAGCTTGTGAAGAGATTGATCCTGTGAAAGAAGCCGCTACAAGGATTGCTTGAAAGCTTCTAAAATTTTAAGCATGGATGGGTCCCATGTCTTACATGAGTACTTGGAATAGGGTAAATGATTGTAGAAGTATTGTCTTATGATGGCTGGCTAGTAAACTTGATCCTTCTTGTTTGAAGAAAGTTTTCAAAGGACTATCAAATAAAGGTGAGTTTGGGGTAATACATGGAAGTTTAGAGTACCCTGAAAATGGAAAGGGGGTGGCCGAACCACCCCCTAATGGCTGTGTGGGTGGTTTGGCCACCATTAAGTTTTTGTTTTACTTGTTTTTGTTTTTTTAATAATGTTTAGGGGCATCAGGGGAAATTTGTCCAAAAAGTCATATGGCATGATTTTCATTCAGTTTGACAGAAAATGCTAACGAAAGGTGTTAATTATAACAAAGTTTGGGAAAAGATCAACGCTTGATAATTTAACAAAGAGAAATGTGGTGTTGCATGTGCTAGAAAAGTGGGGACTCCATTGATCACTTACTGATTCATTGTGAAGTAGCAAGAGAGTTAGGAGTTCAATTCTTAATTTGTTTGGTGTAGATTGAGTTATGCCTAGATGGGTGATAGATTTGTTGGTGAGTTGGGGAGGACATGCAAGATGTGGTACAATTATGGAAGTATGGATGTGTTTAATGTGGTGCCTTTGGAGAGAGCGGAATGCTCGCAGCTTTTAAGTTGTAGCGACTTTGGTGTTAGAGTTGTTGAAGATCATGCTTAACACCTTCTATACTTAGATATCAACACATTATAGTTTACTTGTTTCTAGTTTTGCATTTTTTTTGAACTTTTGTTCATCTTTTTCTTCATATTAAAACTACTCTTGTATACTTCATGTGTATTACAGTTATATTACTTTGTACTTTTTTAATGATATTAAAGTTACTTATCAAAAAAACTTTAACAAAGTGGTAGTTGTAAGGGGTTGAGTGTCACTTTTTAAAGTTTGGAGGTACAAGTGTTAGAGGGTGTGAGGGGGCTAAATGTATTCCCCCCAAAAATAAATAAATAAATAAACAAATCTTTTCGTGTCACATGTCAAAATAGGGAATGATACTGAGGATTTTTTTCTAGAAGTGAGTTTGTTCAGATGAAATCATTGGCTTCGATGGTACCTGCAATTCTTAATTGTTGATATTGATTTTATTGTTATTTTTTTTCTACTTTTGCACATTTTGATTTCTCATCAGGAACTTTTTATTTATTTTTATTTTTTTAAATGGCAGCTGCTACACAAAAGTAAAGGCATGATTTGTGCACAAACCTCAGGGTGAAAGCTGACAAGGCTGAAAGCAGGCTGTTTGAAGCTTATAGACTCTTCTATTGCAACAAAATTGCAGAACATGTGATTTGTAGATCAATTTTTGGTAGCTGATGATTGATATACCAAAATCTGCACCTGATTTTGGTATATTCCTGACAATTAGCGGAAAAGTTTTTAAATCTCATTACCTGTATGAATGCATAGAATTAATAGGAGAAATACAGATATTGAACACATAACTACTACTAGAATTGGGAAACAATAATGCAATCTGTATCTTTGGAGTATTCTTGTTTCTGCTATTTACGTATTGGGAAGTTTTGACTTACTATGATGATATAGGATATACATTCTTTAGGATGAGATAAGAACAAATTTTAAGGAGTAACAATGAATTGAGATCATGGATCATCCCTATGTATATACGAACGCAATTGCGAAAGAATAGCCCCCACAAGTGTAACCATCTAATCTCGCCGTCGTTGAATGAGAGATATAAGGAGGATTTTTAGCATTACTCGATGGGATCAACAGCCTTGATCAGCTTGTGTTTGACTAGATATAATTGGACATCCTCACATTGTTTGCTTCTTCAGTACCAGGTTTTGAGAGGTCCTCGTGTTGGATGTTGCTGAGGCAATAATCCCAGATGCCATTATCATTCGTTTCCACTTGGGAAACCATGTTTGAGTCAGTCGTCTTCCATGAGATCCGCCAGAGTAATTTTGCCGCAATTGGTATTGTCCAGCAAATCAAATTGTTTGCCAATCTGCAAGATGTCTTTCTCTGTTATCTTTCCCATCTCCTTCAGCTTGTATATGACGAACTCGGATTTACTATAAGCAAAAAAAAAAAAAACAATATCACCAATATTGTTTCAGGAACAGAGAAGTTGAAAAAAAAGTAATGAAAAATCAATCAAAACTTTGAAAGAAACGAGAAAAAGTATGTGCAATGTCCTGGAATAAGAAATGACAAAGCTGTGAAACTACAAGATAATCTGTTAATCTGTATTAAATAAATAATTTTGTTTTGTAAAAGGTAAACTACTGTTGATGCTGTTCTCCATTAATCGGATACTAATAAGGTGAACTACTGACATAAAGTAGGCATCTTCAACTCTCCCATTGTATAATTAGCAAATTGCCCATTAAAAGAGCAGCAGTTTGCAGACTTGCAATATAGATGCATAAGCTAAAGATAACAGTGCACAATCTATGATCAAACACCCTATGAGAAACTCATTCCAATTGCAACTTTTTGTTGTTATAATGTCCTGAAAACCAGCTAGCTTTCACTTCCTGAGGCACATGTTCTTTCCATATGTATTGCACTTCAGCTATCATATTTTGTCATATGCCCAATTGCCTTAACACTTGCCTCTCTGATGAACCAATTGCTATTGTCTGACACTAAAATTGAGCATGCCATATGCAAAAACGAAGATGTAGGCTTATGCTACAGTGCTGCCATTTCCAAATTAGCTATTACAAGAGTGCCTCATATCTGGTTTTTCACTTGGGTCAGTATTCATTACACTGCATCATATTGAAATTCTGGCAAACACCAAGAAGTATCCATTCTTAGCACAAAGAAACTGCCACCTTCCTATTCTTAAACTGGAATATCTTCCCCTATTGGATAACTAATTTTTGGATCCATATGTTCTAAAGCTAATCAGTATCTGTCTACACAATGTGTTACCTTAATGTCCCACTTGGTTGTGTTTTCTTGGAATTACTCTCCAAAACTCTCCTGATTTTTCAAGGTAATCTATCATATGCTTTTAATAGCTTACTAAGAGTCACCTAGAGATGCGTCATTTCCCTTTGAACCTCTCTATTGATTCAGATAGCCATTCTGACTACCTGTGATCGCAAGTTTTGTAGTTCTTGAAATTTTTCTTTTTTTAAGCTTTATCTGGCATTTTTCAGTATGGTGTAGAATATCTCTTTCACTCCACAATGTAGATCTCCAGTATCATCATATGAAGAAACCTAGAAGACATTCTAAATATTGAAGGACCTGACAATGTTCCATGGAAGTCTAATTATTTTCATTAGGTTCCTTCTTAGTGATTCTTTTGGGCTAAATTGTTCTTTCCTATTAATGATCATCACCAATTTCGTGAACACTTTTAGGGCTAAATTGCATTTCCTAGAGGATATAAGTTGGGTTGGTAAGTCTTTTTTTGAGATTTCACACCAAATTTCTTCGTCAGTAATTTCATCTATTGTTAAATGCACTAAATTATCAATTAAACCCAATTATTTTCTGCAGTGACAACAGATGAGGAACACTTGCACATGCTTACTGAAAATAGAAAGAAAAAAATCTGTCTTAACTCAATATGCTAAACAAAAACACAAAAAGAATCATAAATACCTGATAGATCCGTCATTATCAAGATCTGCAGCTACCAAATCCCCCACAGTAATCTTCTTCTGAAGAACCCATTTTGCAATTCTGCGATTCCTCTTGTCAATCCTAAGCTCAGTGAGGTATAGAAAGGCCCTGGCAACAGCTAATGTACTGACTAATAGCCAAATTACTGCAAAACATCTTCCTCTAATCGTTGTAAAAGCATAATCCCCATATCCTACCGTTGTCACTGAGGTTACTGAGAGATAAAAGCTATTAACCCAACTCATATCCTCTAGGAAATGCACCATAATTGTCCCTATAGCAATACACCCAATCACAACAGCCAAAGCTAAGCCTACCTTGATTCTTATTCTCATTCTTCCTTTCTCTGTATCCACCATGTATGCTTGGACCATTGAGTTGAACTTATTCGCATCGACGGCGCTCAACAAGACGGCCTCCTGCCGGTCGCAGATGTATGTTACCAACCCATTGAGCAGAATGTCAACGAATCCAAAACCAACTAGAATGAAAACACAAGTGAATAGCTTTGTGAATGTGGTGTCTGGAACAATGTCACCATACCCAATAGTGCAAAGAGTGACCACAGTGAAGTACAGGGCATCCACTGGCTTGAAAGTAGTATAACCTTTGAAGCTCCCACTTGTCAAAAATATTGTTACCACAAGAATGATATACAGAACGACACCAATGAAGGCTTGCCGGACGATTAAGGGGATCGATTTTGGTGGTGGCCGGGGGTCGAAGGAGTCGTGAAAATCTTCCCGGAAGTCAGTAAATACGGACGGGGCGGAGTGCGAGCGGCGGGCAAGTCCTCGTCTCTTTTTGTCTATGCTGAAGTTAGCAATGAGGTTGACATAGGAGGAGGACATGGGTGTTGTGATGATGGGAATAATGCCATCATTTGTTATAAGATGTGCTGCTGATTGGCGTCTGGAGTGGCCGAGGCCAAGATCAAGGTATGTTGAAGGAAATTCTCTCCTCGGTGATGGCCTAATAGACTCTTCTTCTTCTATTCCTGTTCTTGAGAGAAGAGCTTCATCCATTTGCATGCTATGGATGTAAAAGCTGCAAAATCTTGTACAAGAACTACTTTGTCTTCTTTAATTAGAAAAAAAAAAAAATGATTTCCACTCCAACTACAAGTCAATGCGTTGAAGAAATGAGAAGGGTTTTGATTGGTTGCTCTTGCTCATCTAAGAGTCATATGGATCATGGGGAAACCGTAAATATATAACTGGTTCCAACTGCCACTCGTCAGTTCAATGCTGGTAGTTGTAATTGCCGAATTGCTTGGGTTAGTTACTTCCGTTTTACGCCACTACTTTCTTGGAGCCTCTCGGCGATGCGTGATCACATGTTTCATGTAATACGAGCAGCAGATTTTGATCTTCAGCGATGTCTATATAATATCTATCTATATAATATTCAAATAAATTTTAATTTGTTCAACCACCTTCTCGAATGGGTAAGTCTTATGTGAATTCTCTCACGGGCAAAAATTGCAGAAAATTACTTGAAATTCTTATCTAGGGTTGAACTTATTATAATTAGGGGCGATAATTTACAACCTTGCTAGATGTCAAAATCAATGACACTTTTATAGTCAACCACATTTGGGAAACAGCAGTAAGATGGCGTTGGATCAAAATCAATTACTATTTGGGCGTGCCAAACACGAAAATCATTTAAAATATGAGGTTAAATTATATCAGGAGCCTTAAAACTCAATTTTTACAGCCCTTAATTAATAAGTGACACATAAACAAAAACATAAAAGGTGTACAAAAATAATTTGGAACCAAAATACACTAGATTTGAGCTCATTTGAACTCAGAGAAAGAAGAACTTTAGAGATTACACCCAGCCACGACTGGGTGGCCAGACCTAGCTGACCCACAGCTGGGTCTGGCAGTGACCCAGTCATGAGTCACCTTCTCTTGCACCGTGAGTCACTTTTTCGATCTTTAGGGTGATAAAATTCCTAAATGGGTAACCTTTCACCTTTACATTTTAATTTTGAAGCATTAGAAACAGGTTTTAAGGCATGTCACTCCAGGTTTTGAGGTGGGTCACGGCTGCCAAACCAGTGGCCGGCTAGACGCATGCCAGACCCACACCGTGGGTCTAGCCTGGGTCTCGCCAGTGTGGGTCTGGCCTGGGTCTCGCCAGCTACAGCATTTTCTTTTTCTCTTTCTCATTTTAATTTGATGTGGTTGTTCTAACTTTCATTTTTTGCATTTTTCTTAAATTAATGATGTATCACATGGTGATTGGATACTCTAAAATGACTAGTTTACACCAGGACCTCATAGTAGGGGCTCTTTTAATATATATATATCTTTTGTAAAATCATGGAAATTATGGTCCCAAAATAAAAAAGAATTGAAGGTCTTCGTTGATTTGGGTCCGTCTCTGCCATAGATTGTCCTACTTGACGATCGATTAGAAAAAAATTAAAATAAAATAAATAAATAATCCTCTACTTGACTCAACTAGTACCTAGCGATAATTGTGTTTCCTACGGGATTCCAACTAAATAGGTACAGGGACCCCAACCAAACACCTATTTCTTTTCATACTGGTTCATCTCCCACGCTGCAAAAAACTTATTTTTTACTCGCTTCCTATTAATGTTTGATGACGTGTGTGGAAGGTAAAAAATCAGGGTGTCACTATTACTGGGACTTTAGTGACGTGTGGAATGTTGACACATCACTAATTAGTGGCTTGTTAAAATTATCATTGAATTTGGGTTCCTACACTAGGATTCTACAAATTCAATGGTAATTTTGAAAAATATTTATTGTAAGAAGTACTATATATTTATAGCATTCCTTATTTATACTCCTATGGTTATATGTGATTGTTAACAAATGAGAAATGTTTTGGATGCTCGTGTTGTTCTTCTGGTGTTTCTTGATCCTACATTGATATTGTTTTCTAAAAATAATATGAGAAACCAATGGGGTATTTTTTTTCTATTTTTTTTCTTAAATAAAATCTACGTAAGAACTAGGAAAACACCGGGAGAAACCGTAGCCAATCTCCTAACAAATATTATATATATAAAAGCAAAAACTTTCAAGGGAACAGCTTAGAATTGAGATTGACAAACGTCCCTTTCAAAAATAATGCTACATAATATATATTATATAAGCATAAATTAAAATATGATAGAAATCAAAACCAAATAGGATTTTTTTGGTATTATAATATTAATAAGTCAACCCATATTAATGTCCAAACCAAATAAATACAAATAAATATAAATAAAATCATATTGAGATTGACAAATGTCCCTTTCAAAAATAATGCTACATAATATATATTATATAAGCATAAATTAAAATATGATAGAAATCTAAACCAAATAGGATATTTTGGTATTATAATATTAATAAGTCAACCAATATTAATGTCCAAACCAAATAAAAAGACAAATAAATATAAATAAAATCATATTGAGGAATAATTTGGTATCATAATATTAATAAGTCAAGTTATATTATATTGGGGTTTGCTAGGGGTTCTCCCCATAGTGTTCTCCTGGCGTTCTCCCAGTCTTACGTAGAACATGATTTAAGAAAAAATAAAATTGTAATATCGTTTTTTTGCTAACAGATTAATTTTTATTAGTTAATATTTAAGTTCTAATGCTTTAAAACTTGTTTTTGGATTCAAAACTAAAACCTAAAGGTGAAAGGTTAACCCTTTAGGGATGGTATCACCNTAACATTTTCCTATTATATTATATATATATAAGAAAAAATAAATAAATAACTTTCAAGAGAACAGCTTATAATTACAACATTACAGGTTTTTGAAGGGAGATATCCTCTTATAAGGGACAATGACAACCATCCAATGATTGCATCTCTTCAAAAGAGTTGCATCTCTAGGCCGAAAGGGGCAACACTGCATCTATAAAAGGAGGCAGTGGTCCAAATTTTTTTTCTATATATATATATATAGCAATCATAGTAATGTTAGTCCCAGAAAGAAGTATATATATATACTTCTTTCTGGGACTAACATTACTATGATTGCATGATATATATATATATAGTACAAGATCTGAGCAGGAACATTTTGCTGTTGTGGATGGTGGGGTTAACGTACATAATTCCTGGCAATGTTGACACAAGCTTGTGACATGACCCACTTTGAAGAATATAAAATAATCTTTATAAAAATTTAAGCAATTTCTATGATTTTCAAAATCACTTTGATGAATAGTGTTTAAGTGTTGATTAAATGATTAAAATTATATTTTCTAATCGGCTTAAGCTTTTAAAATTACTGGTAATTTAACATGGTATCAGAATCAAAGGTAGTGAGTTCGAACCTTGACTTTGTCAATTTGCCCCTATTTAAAATTTAATATTTCATATATTAGGCTTCACTTATTAAAAATTAGTTTGAACTCATATGTGAGTGAGTGGGAGTATTAAACTGTAATGAACTTAAATTTAGGTGATGGGATACGTCTAGTGTGGAATATGACTATGAATGGAATACTTATTAGAGACCTCTTCTTAGTTCAAGCTGCTGTCTGCAGAGATGAAAATGGAACCATCATCTCAAGCTGGTTCCAGTACAGCCCTCCTTGTGACCCTTCGGTTGGTGAAGCTCAAGCAGCCCTCTTGGCTGCTTCTTTAGCTTCTTCTTTAAAGTTAGTTGATTTTGTTCTAGAAGGGAATTCTGCTATTGTAATTGATTCCTTAAAAGATCCAAACTCTGTTTTGGATTGGAAACTAGATAATCTTATTTCTCTTGTTCTTTCTCTCTTTCCTTCAACTTCTCTTTGGGAAGGTAGGAAAGTAAACAGAAATGCTAATTTATGCACCCACTATGTGGCTTATCGGGCCGCGGCTAGAGTCATCTTAGGCTGCATTCCCACTTTTTTTTTTTTCCTTTCTCCAAACCCCCCATCCCAATTTGTAGTGGAAAAGATCCACCTCCCCTCTCTCCCTCTTTGTGAGGGCTGTTTTGCTGTTGTAGTTTGTTTGTTGTTCTATGAAGCTATTTGTTACCAAAAAAAAAAAAAAAAGTTGTACGTAGTGCCCTTGACTCAAAGCATGAATTATTTTTTTAATATAAATAATTTAATTAATATTGTCTTGTGTTTTTATTCATTTAATATGAGATAAAAGAGCACGAATTTTCTAAAATACATTTTAACTTATTTTATTATTATTATTTTTTTTTCTCATAACATTGAATAAGGGAAGGATTCCAACAGAACTCATATTTGAGATTTGTGAAATGAATGGGTTTGCAAGGGGTTGGCCCATGTAGTGGATGCTTTGGTCTTGGGTTTTGTTCCTTTCAAGGTCTAAGGTTTAATATCTTACCGGTGCGAATAATTCTTTGGGGTCACACCCCTGATGAAAAGTCAACAATTTAACCAGTTTTGTATAGGAAAATTTTTAGGAATGACCTTACCTTGGAGAGGTTCACCGACATAAAAAATAAAAAAAAATAATAATTAAAAAAAAAAGAAGAAGAAGAAGAAAGAAAGAAAGATATTTGAGTATGTTTGCTCACAATCTGTCTTTTTTTTTGTTTGTTTCTTTTTTAAAAATAGCAAAAAGTAGGAAGTTCAATTGAATTCTTACTTTTTCTTGGTGCCGTGTCAATAACTCCGGCCAACTACAAACCTCATATCCTACTTAAAATCAAGTCATACATTTGGAACCTATTCCAGTCCCAGTAAGGTCAAAAAATTATTGTTGAAATCAATTTGCTACATATTATAGATTTTAGCGCTTGTATAACATTATTGTTTAATTTATTTGGCAGACTATAGTTATGTACTTGCATTTTGAAGTTGAGATCATGATATTTATAAGTCATGCATGTGGTTTTTTAGCTTCTTTTAAGTTAGTAGGTTGTGCTGTTGTCTATTTTTGTAAAATGCATCAATTAATCCCACATTACTTGGGGATGGAGATGAAGATGTCCTAATATGCATACTTACACCTAAGAGTGTAAAAAAAAAAAAAAATAGAAAACAGGGACTGAAACTGGGAAACCGGGTATATATAATAATAATAATTATTATTATTAATTTTATATATATTTCTTTTGAATTTAGTATATTTGTTATTATTTTTTAACCCTATGGTTCACAGAAATCGAAAATCACTTCAATATTTTCGAATTTGTATATTTTTTATTCTTTTTTAAAAACTAGGCCCAATACCTAAAATAATCCCAAAATGAAAAAAAAAAAAAAAAAAAAACGATTACATAGTTTGGATAACCAGGTACCAACCGATTATTGTATAACTGATTAACTGGTTACTTGGTTCCGCTTTCAATTTTCAAAAATAAAAACTTCGGTACCCCAGTTCTGGTTCTTGGTTTCGGCCAACAACTAGGAACCGGGACCTGGCTTTTACCCCCACTTACACTATTTATGACAACAATGTGTTTTAGAACCGCAATGGTCATGATCCCACCAGAACTCCGCAATTAAGCGAGCTTATGCGAGAGTAGTAATAGGATGAGTGACTTCTTGGGAAGTTTAGTTTGGGAGAGCCAAAAGTTGACAATATTGTGTGTTAAAGGGATGGATTGTTACAATGATGAAGGAAATTCTCTCTTTGGTTCTATATCTGGTATTACTGAGCTTTCATATGAAATTGGAAACAATAGTATAACTTATCTATGACAATTGAGGGGCACAATCTTGTGCACACTCAACTAGAGAAACCTACATTAGACTCTACTAAAGATATTGTAATGATATAAGATTAGTGAGAGCATGTTAATGATGTTGCGAGAGAGTTCATATTTGAAAATATGTGAAGACTCCAATCACACCTAGAAGGGGGGTTGAATAGGTGTTGCAAGCAAATAGTGCGAAATTAAAATTTACTCCTAACAACAATGATAATCACCAAAATATGTAAAACAATAAAGCAATGAACACAATATTTTGATGACAAAGTGGAAACCAAGAACCTCTTGGAAAAACCACTCCAGGGCAGAGAACCCAAAAAATCGTTCACTATAAAAGGAGGAGAAAATACAAGTTGCTCACACTTACATAACCTTTGTCAAGTTGACCCAAACTCATCTAGACAAGCGACCCACTTGGCCGGCTACCACGATAGTCCTCCCGGAACCTCCGAACCTCCTTTTATTGATTTCTCTTTGTTAAAACCTCTAACAAGCTGCAACCAACCCAAGTAATAAATACAACCAAACAACACTTGTTGAAAACAAACTTCAACAATTACTCCAAGAGAGTATGGCTCAAAGGCACATAACAAATGAACTCTCAAGGCACACAACAAGCAAACATAAGCACTAAGGCTTTTCTCTCAATGTGAGCTGAAGAACTCTATATTTTTCTTGATAAAAACGAATGGGCAAGTCCTCTATTTATAGGCTCAAGAGAACTTGCCATGTCAACCCTAAAATCGCATTTCAGGAGTTGAGCGTTTGAATGGTTGCCTACGGTGGTGGCAAACGGTGAACCTTACGAAGTCAATTGAAACCCTAGTTGGCCATCGTTCAAATGACTTACGATCGGGAAGCGCACGATCACTTCTATGAGAATAGTGAAATTCTTCTTTATAAGTGGAGTGTTCGAATGGCTTGCATACGGGGAGCAAAGGGTCAATTCTATGCATCCATCAATTCAAACTTTTGTTTGAATGGCTAGCGCACGGTCAACATTGACCTTCCTCAGAAAGCTAATCCATACCACATACATATGTTGATCAGGCAAACACATATGAGCAATTCAAGAAAACAGGAATTAATCAAGTTAAATACACCAAAGTATAATTGTAGCAAGGCGCCAATATTGCAATCCTAAATAGACATGACTAAGGCTTCAATCTAGCCCCAATTAAAATATAAACTACATAACAAAAATAAAGGTGGGAGAAAAAAAACCCAGACTCCTCTTGATCTAGCCTTCAGTTCCTTTCCAGAGCATGTGCCTCTTTTCCCCCCTTTTCTCAGAAGCTAAGAAGTCTATTTATAGGCCTTAGAAAAGTCTTGTAAGCCCTAGTAAACCTAGGAAATTCATAATTCTATCTCCTAGTCAAATTAGGAGACAATCCTAGTCCAAATCAAAATAGGATTTGTCCAGATTTACGTTCTTTTATTGCAAGGCGATTTTGGCATAGCATGCCCAAATTAGGAAAATACTATTTCACAATGATTTATCGCATTTTGAGTTAGCTTTCCAATGCTATTGGAATAACCTCAATCCGATATTTGAGCTGAAAGTTATGATGAAAATACCGAGACATGTGCAGAATCTAAATTTGAATCCAATCCGATTTTGACTCTAATTTGAGAAATTCTAATTTAATTCTTTCTTTTATTTTGTTAAACTTAACCATATCTTCTTGGACTTCCCAATTTGCCCTTTAAGTTTGGAACTTTTCCATAATGCTTTCTTGTCTTTCAAAACCTACAAAAACACATAAAACACAAAAAAGAAATAAAATACCACAAACTAGCAAAATTAAGAGATTAACAAATATAAATTAAAGGGCTTAAATATGAATATTTAAGCACTTATCAAATTGCAACATGTGTCCATATTTTTTAATATCTGAACCTTTTTTTTTTTTTTTTAATCTTCTCTCTTATTTTCTTATTTATACGTCTTTTTAACATATAATAAAAAGTACGGTGAAGACGCATTTAAATTTTAAAATTAAATTATAGTGAAGAATCTTGCACATAGTGCTGGTTATGAGCTAGTATAAATTATTGGTGAACTCCACTCAAGCAACCTCAACATGAAAGATAATCAAGCTATCAAAAGAAAAGAAAAGAAAAAATCTAATAATTTTCCCCACAAAGATACTAAACACCTACATGACAACTATTACAATCCACATGATAAATCACTCTACATGAAAAATCATATCTTATTGGTATCAAGACTACCGTATTGGAAATGGAGTCTCTCCCATAAAAAGGGATACAACCCCAAGTAGTGATTATGTTCATTCTCTTCTCTCCCACGTCCTCTATTCAATTTTCTTTAAAAGCCTTTACTTAAGCATCAGAGTGTCTTCGGTGTTTTCGAGGACTAGTAGACTTTTAAGTGACTATATTCTCTGTTTTACAGGTAACCCATCGCCGGCCATCCAAATATCTTCATCAACAATCATTAATATCTACCAATACCACTACTTCTGGAAAAGGGCTGGACGACATTTACTAACATGCAAATTTCACCCTGAGTTGCCATGTTGAAGCACATTCTCTAGACACCATACGAAGAACACGAGGAGATGCTTGCAATTATGCCACCATGGCACCATATCACTTCTAAACTAATTAGGGAAGGTGAAGTGAATTGTTTCTTTCTTTGTTCCAGATTCCTCAATACCTTTTGGACAACTTCTGGATGAGTTCTAACTGAAGCCAAAAAAATTCAACGTACTCTATATTTTACCACATTTTCCTATTACGAAAATAAGAAATCAAATGCTTCCAATCTAGAACTTTGAAGTGAGCTTGTTTACTGTAGAAGATCATGTTACTTGATCGACATGGTAAGTAGATCAAGAAAAATGTGGATCTGCATCTTTCTAGGTGCGAGGAAGATAATTGTGGTTGAGATTTTTTAGGGCGTAGTTTTTTTTTTTTTTTAATTGAAAAGGCAAGAAGGGGCGACCAAAGTATGCACTAATTACTTTATATGGGTGTTACCATGGTAGCACCTATCTGCGACCGCACAAGAACAACCTAAATGGGTGAGAGCCATAGACGCTCACGTAAGTTCAATTGAACCATAGCCTGACTCAATCCTATCAAAACATCAGTAGTACTCATGGAAGGTTATAGTTGTAGATTCATATTGCAAAAGTATAACTTGTGCTCTAATATGCACCTAACCACTTTAAAGATTTTCTTAAGACCAAAGCACCACCCTAATGGTAGGGCATAATTGCCTAGTTAGTACTACAATTACACAACTTGTGTAGTTGGTCATGACATGGTTGCTGATCAGGTGCGAGTTTGATGGGTCAAACTTGCTTTATTTTTGGAAATATTTCTGCCCATGGCAACTAATATCACACAGCTCACTCATTTTCTTGTTCATAGTAGTGTTTAGAGTATGCAATTTGCAAACTATTATTCGGTCAGTATTGTATTCTGAGAACAAAATTTATGTGATCCCTTTGCAAGACATATTGTATTTCTATAAGTAAAAGGCAATATTTGTCTAAGAGATGGATTCAAATTTGCCATACTGTCCAGAATTTTCAGCTCTACTTTCTTTAATTCTGAAATTTCCACTACTTTATTTTCTAACACCGATGACTGCAACCATGAACAATTTCATATAAAGAGTGAAAACATTTGAGAATGAAGAGGGAGGGAGTAGTACGATTGCCACTTTCTCATCTCTCAAACCCATGAGTCCTCAAGGGATATATCTTTAAGAAGATCATCATGTCGACTAGAGCTGAGCAACTCAGTCTAATTCTCATCTCAGAAATCCAGCCCATCATCAGTGGGAATATAAATTATAGGTGAATTCCACTCGAGCAACCTCTACATGAAAGATAATAATCAGGCTATCAAAAAAAAAAATCTTAGAATTTTCTCCACGGACAATATACACCTCCATGGCCATTATTACGATACACATGATAAATCACTCTATAAGGAAAATCACACCTAGTTGGCATCAAGACTACGATATTGGACAAAGAGTTCCCATTAAAAGGGATACAGCCCCAAGTAGTACAGCCCCAAGTAGTGATTATGTTCATTCTCTCCTCTCCCACGTCCTTTATTCAATTTTTTCAAAGAACCTCTACTTACTTAAGCATCGGAGTGTTTATGGTCTTCCCAAGGATCAACAGACTTCTGAGCGACTATTTTCTCTGTTTTGTGAGTAATCCATCACTGGTCTGGCCGTCCAAAAATCTGCATAAACAATCATTAATATCTATTGATGCCACTACCTCTGGAAAAGGGCTAGATGACATTTACTAACAGAAAATTTTCGGATGTATGCAGTAGGTAGAGCCAAATAAGATGCAATCAACTTCATCTGCATTTGATTATGATCTAAACAAGCTTTCAATGAGATCCAGGGGCAACACTAAAAGTTCCAACTTTGAGGGGCTGGACTGCATTTAAATTTCTTTTTGTGGGTCATCATTAATCTTTTTTAAAAAGTTTTAGTATTGAATAGTTCATATTCTTCCAGCAATCTTGGTCACTGTCCCACTAAGAACTATCATGCCTTTTGTACTTCTAACCTGAAAACATTACTACTTCGAAAAGCTGCAGTCGAGATTATGAGGTTTATCAAAGAAATACAAGCTGATTACTAAATACTAGTTAGCAATTACTAGGAATATCATCACAAAGTGACCTCTACTTAATTATATTTAGGATAAAAAAAACCTTATAGCTATAAAGTGCTGTAGCTTAGTCACATTCCTTGTTTAGCTGATGAGAACATAACCTGCACCACCAGGGAGTCTACCTGCAGGAGCTGGAGGCATATTGGTTTGAGGAATAGTTTTTCGAACTTGTGCATGGGATTCTGCTTCTTGCTGAAACATCCTAACCAGCTCTTGGAGCTCTAATTTTCTTACTTGAACATCCTCTTCAATAATGGGTTTTCTTAACCCAAGGTAGATCAACCCAACTGCAATTAACATGATTCCGAGCAAGACAAGGATGGCAGAAAACATAAGAAATGCATATGGTGACTCTTCAGCTCCAGGCATACCATCCAAATTGATCCCAAAAAGTCCAGTGATGATGGAAAGAACAAGCCCACATCCGCCAAAAACTCCCAAGTTATGTGTAACTGTGAGGCTTCTGTCCTAGAATTAGAATCAGTGACATACTGTGAGGAAACAATAATGTAAAAAATATTTATATATAAAATAAATTCGACATCGTCAAAACTAAGCCCTAATTAAACAATGTCACAGTCCTTCCCCGTCTCACTTTTAAGTGCTTGTGTGCATGTCTATACTACAAGAACACGAATGCGGTTCATGATTGCATGTGAACATAGTTATCCTTCAGCTTTAAATGTTAAGTTCTACAATATTAGTCCATTGCCACCAGATGTTTCTCTCAAACTCTTCAAATAATTGAGGAAAATGATAAATGTTTTAGAGTGTGACAACAGAGATCTTAAATTTGTTTTTGTTGACGAGAAATATGAATATTTTATTGGAAAAAGAGAAGTCCCAATTATACAGGTCTTAAATTTTTTTATGAAACACAAATCTGCAGTTCCACCTGATTGGATTAAAAAAACAATCAATGATGCAAGACTAATCTTGTCAACAAAACCAGTAAGAATTTCTAGTTTAAATATTGTCCAAATTGCTCTCAATATCTTTCAATTTAAAATTTCGTAGTAGTCATAATTGTTAGTTTTTCATTTTCTCTTTTAAGTAAAGGCTTATACAGTGACCTATCAAACTTCCCAAGTAATGTATTGTTTAGTAAACTAAATGCTAAAGATTAAAGTCTGAAAGTACAAATTCACTGGTATTTTAGTGCAGTGTTATTGTAAATGAAAAATGCAGAAGTTATTCATATATCGCCAAGGGAGGCTTATATGGCATATCCTTAAATGAGTATGAAGAAGGGTCATGGCAAGGGCTTTAAAGCAACCCAACATGGGCTATATACAGGATTGTTGATCACCTGAACTTTGGAGTACATGGTCAAGAATATATTTCTTAACAAAAGCAACAAAGAATCAGCATAACTGCCAGATTCATGTACGAACAACATTTTGCAACTACCAAGATAGGCAGACTTAGGAAGAATATACATGAAATGGATATTAACAGAACTTGACAATAGAATTTTTAAACCTGCAACCATGCACGAACTGTGCTCTGCATGACATCTTGAATTGTGAATAATCGACCACGAACTGCTTCTTGCTCTTCAATCATTTCCCTCGTACTCTTTCCTATTCCTTCTAGCAAGTCCCTTGTCGTATTCCCACTCAAATGTTGAAGTAGCTCAAAGACAATTTCCTCTCTTGCATGGAGTGACCATTTCACTCGGATAACCTGCAGAGAAAACCATAAGAAAGGAGGTAAATACATTATTATTGCACAAGTGACCTCAACAGTATACTTCTCGTGCAACAATAGATAAAAAAATATGTACAACGTTGCAAAACAAAAAAGTTCTTGTGTAATCTTCTCAGTAGTATTTTCTAAACAAGAGCAAAAAAGATTATAAAACTTTGTTAGATGCGTTTTTCTTTAATAAAACTTTGTTCTTGTTTATTAGGCAATGTTCTAGCATATTAATTTAATAAACTAAAGTTGGAAAATGCTTTTTTAGAAACCCTAGACCTAGCCTTCTAGAAGATGACCAGGTGCCTAGTGAGCTGTCCCTATAGCTGAACAGAATATTCCTAAAATTTGTATTTTGGCTCCTATTTAATGACGAAGGATCGAGGAATGAGCTACACAGAATCTGTAGCTCTATTCCATTTCATAGCTTTTGTCACATTTCAATCTCATTTCATTACAATAATTAGCTCTATTCCATTTCATAGCTTTCCTCACATTTCAATCTCATTCCATCACAATAATGCAGTGAGAAGTGAGGATGCTGAGTCCCAAGACAGGTGACTGTGACGTCCCACATTGCCCGAGTCCCAAGACAGGTGACTGTGACGTCTCACATTGCCTGAATATAGAAAAGATGATATGTTTATATGGAATATGTTTTCTCTAAATGGTATGAGGCCTTTTGGGGTAAACCCAACAATAAAACCATGCGGGCTAAGCCCAAAGCGGACAATATCATACTACTTAAAGTAGGGTGTTACACCTATGGTCAAATCAACTGGAAGTTCTCGTTGTATTTGCTGAGAATATGCGGTTTTGGGGAGAAATGGTGCTCTTGGATAGCGCATTGCATTTCGTCGGTGCGCTTCTTAGTCTTGGTTAATGGTACTCCATCCGACTTCTTCAATAGCTCTCGTGGGGTGAGGCAGGGTGATCATTTGTCTTCTTTTCTGTTTGTTATTGTCATGGAGGCTTTAAGTAAAATGTTCATTGCTACTATTGACAGTGGTTTCCTCTTAGGCTTCTGTGTGGGATCTAGACTATCCAAGCTGGTTTATATTTCTCATTTGTTGTTTGCAGATGATACTTTGGTCTTTTGTGGTGCCAACTCCGATCACCTTTGCTCCTTGCGGGTTTTATTCGTATGTTTTGAAGGTGAATCTGGCCAAGTTAGTTCTGGTTCCTATGGGAAATGCGGATAATGTGGATGAGCTAGTGATAAATGCCGAATGTTACACATTCTAGCCCCTTAATTCACATATGTTAATCTCTTAGTTTTGTTATTATTTGATCTTTTGTGTTGTTTTTATGTTTTCTTGCAGTTTTTAGGATTTTGGAGAAAAGCAATTGTTTCTAGCAGGTTTCAGACTTAAAGAGGCAATTTGGGAAAAAGCTGGAAGCAGTGGGATCGAGCAAAAGCACCTAAGCTCGAGCGCAGTAGTGCACAAGAAGCTAAGATCGAGCACATTAGCGCTCGAGCACCCAAGCCAAGGGATCAATCGCAATAATGCGATCGAGAGCAGTCTTGCGCTGGACAACAGAGGACGCGGGTTGCCACGATTTCAAAGTCTAGAATCCAATTTCAACCCGATTTGTGAGTTGTTAGGCTGCACAAGAACGTCTAGTGTTGTTCCAAACCCTATAAATAGACCCTTTATTCATCCAAATAGAGATGGGGAGAAGTAGGCATAAGCTCTGGAGAAAAAATTGAAGGCTAGATCAAGAAGAGTTTTGGGTTTTTCTTCTCTTCCCCATTTATTTTATTATGTAGCTAGTTCTTTAATTAGGGCTCGATTGAAGCCCTAATCATGTCTTTTAGGATTGCAATAATGGCGTCTTTGCTACAATTATATTTTGGATATTTAACTTGATTATTTCGTATGTTATTTAATTCCTCCCATAAATGTGCTTGATCATCATATGCATGCGATATGGACTTGTTATTTAAGTCAATATGGATGATCAAGTCCTGGACTTACTAAAATGACAAAAGAACCCAATCACAGGTTCTTGGATTAATCAACATAGAGAACCAGGAGTAGATACCATGTCCTAGGCTTCATATGATTGTCGATTTCCATAGATATATGCTTTCTTTAAGAACAACTTAGTGTCATGCTAAATTCTTTGAGAAAGAAAAGAATTAGAGTAGATACCATGCATAATTCGTTGCTTAGAGAAATCAATAGTTTAAGGAGTAGATATCATGCCCTTAGGTTGACCAACATTGGGTATCTTGATATAATTTGAATATTGGCATACTGTTTATCTTATTCTAGTATGGTTAGCGGTGGATATCAAAACCCTACCCTTTTTATTCTTATTATTTTTATTCAATCTTTTATTTTATTTCATTATTTCAATTTAACCTGTGACAATTTGTTTAATTCTATTAATTAATTAGGAAATTACTTTTAAGCATAATTTACAAAATCCTCGTGGAAATGATCTTGTATTTGTCTGCTATACTATTCTTTTGATATTATGCACTTGCGAGTAAAATGTACCGATTATTCACCTATTAATTTAGGTGGGTAATCGGCACAACAACTAGCTGGCATTCTGGATTGCAGGACGTCCTCTTTACCCTTGAAGTATCTTGGTCTCCCTCTTGGGGCTTGTGTTAAGGCCAAGTCTATATGGGATGGCATTGTGAAAAAGATTGAGCATCAGTTGGCTAGTTGGAAATGATGCATTTGTCCCGTGGTAGGATTAACCTCATAAAGAGCACTCTCTCCAACTTACCTACGTATTTCATGTCTCTCTTTCCCATTCCTACTGCTATGGCAAATCGTATGGAGAAACTCCAACGAGATTTCTTATGGGGTGGGATAGGTGAAGAATTTAAATATCACCTGGTTAGTTGACCCAAGGTTTGCTCTCCTATTTCTGAGGAAAGCTTAGGGATTTGGAACTTGAGATTGTTAAATAGAGCCTTATTAGGGAAGTGGTTGTAGCGTTATGCGCATGAGAAAGAAGCTTGGTGGAAAGTTGTTGTGATTGGGGCAGATGATGCTCTATTGATCCCCCAGGGTTGCATGGGGTGGGGTTGTGGAAGTATATTAGAAAGGGGTGGAGGCTGTTTTCTAGCAATATCAAATTTGATTCGGGTGATGGGTCCAAGACCAGATTTTGGGATAATGTGTGGTGTGGAGAGTTGAGTCTCAAGGAAGCATTTCCAATTTTATATAACATTGCTCATGTGAAAGATACGCCTATTGCAATTGATTTGGATTGTTCGAGTGGTTCTCTTCAGTAGAATGTTAGCTTTATTCACTTGGCTCACAATTGGGAAGTGGATGGTCTAGATCCTATCTCTCGAGACAACAGATATCATGCTAAAATACAAATGGACAAGCAAGTTTCAGCTTGTCCATTTGTAAAGGCATATATTCAGCATAAATGCCCTGGCCAGCTTCCTTCATTTTCAAGATGGTTGAGAAATTAGCATTGGTTATTAATTGGAGCACCTTAGTGCTTCCCTTTTGGCAAACAGATCTTCACAACCACAAACTTATTGGTGTCCAAGATTGATGAGCCATAATTTTTTATTTTTTATTATTATTATTATTGCAAATTTACAATTAATTATATTCTAATCTGTCAATCTAAACAAAGTTTCCGCAAGAAACACTACATTCCATTAGCTTTACGGACCAGCTGGGTAACCACAATCACAATTCTCCAGGAAAATACTATAATCCATTAGTTTTTTGCCATCCAGCTTGGAAACGACCATCAAAATTGTCCATATAACAGCATTTATGATATGTTAATATCATATCTTAGCATTTGATGAAGATGCAAGAATAGCTTAAAATATTTTCTCAGGTATTTCTTCTTGAAGATTTATCAACTATTAGCTAAAGACTGAGAGAGAGAGGGAGTTCATTGAGTTGATGACAATGATGAGGTGTGACAGAAATAAACCAGGTTTGATGACAAGTACCACTACAAAGCACTACAAGTTGATAATGGAGCTTATTTTTCCATGGAGAAATACCGGGCATGCTTATCTGCCTCCTATTTTGGATCCTTCTTTTCACTTTTCTTTTTTGCTTTGCTTGGATGGCTCCTTTGGACAGAGATCTCAATGGAAACAAAAATAAAGAGTAACTGACATTGTATGTGCAAGTGTAGATCATTTCCTAGCAGATTGCCCTGTTGTGGCCATCAACCGTGGTTGGAAGGTTCAAAATTTGGAGCAAGAGATTTGGAGGACATAATAGTGCAACTTTGAGAGCTTTCGTTATATCTCATGTGGAGTACCTGATGTGAGAGGACTAACCAAACATTTGTGGATGTAGAGATTTATTTGAATTGCATCAAGCTCGTTTTCCTGACTTCTCGTCTGTCATAATCATTTACTCCATATCATTACTTGATTTTGCAGATGGCTTATACTCTAGGATAACGTATTCCTTCATTTTTTGTTTCTTTTTAGAATTTCTTTATTGCACCTCCACATACTACATTAAACTCCTTTTGCGCCTTTCTATAAAATAGGAATGAAGAACAAGTTGAAATTGCTGCCCTAACTTTACACAATTAGAAAGCAAATTTTATTCGGTGGAAAAAAACTTTGAGCACAACTTTTCTTCACAAAACATTCAGGTGGAGCAACAGATGAGCAAATAAGTAAACTATACAAAACTACAAAGCAGATATTGTAGCCTATTTATCTTATATATAAAAGGTAATATCTGCTTCATTAATTATAAATTATTTCTTCAAACTCATTAATGCTACATTCAACAGGCAAACTTCTATTGACTTCTTTCCGTGTAAAATTAATCTTTCTGCAAGCATAAAGCAAAGAGTACCTGGGTTGATAACCTTCTGATCTCCTGATTCAGAATTACACTAAATAGATGCATATCTTCATGGTTTCTCCTATTCATAAGTGAGAAATGTTAACATCATGCATACGCAAAAACTGGTCATGTGCAGGCAATAACAGACTTCAAGTGGAACTGAAAGTCGTGAAGATGAAATTGTTCTATTTGCATGAAAGCACCTGTCCATAAACTTCAACTCAACTTCATCTGCAGCTCCAAATATATATTTGCGAAATAACCTGTAATACTAAAGATATAAAAAGGATACCAAGTAGAAAACCTCATAAGATCATTTGACTGTCAAACAGACAGCAAATTAGAAATTAATAACTATGAGCAGCATGACAAAAGTAAGGCTGTAAGTCCAGGATCCAAGGAATCCAAATGCAAATGTGTTTTGGGTATAACAGAATACTTAAGGCTTAAAAACATTTCATAATCCTATAATTTCGGGATAGATTTCAATTAAGCCCCTATACTTCTAGATTGAGCAATCAAGTCCTAAATTTTCTTCATTTACAGCAATTTGATGACTTCAGTCTCAACATGGACCTTTTTAACTCAGAATAGCTGCTATGAAAATGAATCTAGCCCACTTTGAAGGTGAATTGCATTGTCAATGCTGAAAGCTACCATCAGTTAGAGTTACATGAAGTTCGCATCGGTAGTGGAGAAGGCCAAGTGGGATCCACAATGCTCAGTATCTATTATTAATAAAAAAAGTGGTTTAGGAAAGGCGTGCATCAAATTTGTCAATTTCATTAACATCAGTCTTTAATTGAATTTTATTGAAATAATTAGGAGAAATCGAGGGACTTGATTGCATAAAGTGGGAGTATAAGGACGGACTGAAACCTATGTATAAGTGGTAAAATATATATAAGCCATAATACAAACTCTCAGGTAACGTATTTCTAAAAGCAGCAAAACTTACAACTAATATGCCCTACAGAAATTAGCAAATGTCCTGTTCAAAGGATAGGCATTGAAGTATAAAAGAATCACCTAAACCAAACATCACTTGAAAAAATTAACTGGATTCAAGTGTAGAACTTTACGTGGTATCCAAAGTATCAAAACAATTGCCAGACCTGAGGGCACTCCAGGAAATTCCAATCAATCTTCATCTTACAAAATTTTCACTTAATGCAGCATATCAATCAGAAAAGAATTCTTCTAACTTGACATGTGCACAGTTATACCTTGATTTTGACCAGTCAAAAATTCTAGTTCGGAACAAGGCACAGGAAAGAAAAACTGGAATGTATAAATAATCATTTAGAGATGCTCTGCTTTACAGAAGCTGCCTGAAATTTTTAAGGGAATTGAAAACCAATCAGGCGAAAGAGTTTAGATAATCTCTGTTTTGGCTGCTTACCAAATAACAGAGTAGTTCATTTGCATTTATAGATAAAGTGCAGAGACTCTTTTACAATGAGTTTAGAGAACTAAAGCAACACAAAAGGAAAGCTTAGAAAGCTTTTCACATAGAGTGATACACGTAAATGCAAAGGAAGAAAGTGAAGAGACTGCAGCTGCTTCTCACATAAAACAAAGTTGCCTGTCAGCATAAAACATGGAGCTGTTCTATTAGCATGAAACACAAATAGAAATGCTGCTGTCACAGGAAAAGGGGATCAGTTGTGGGCTTGAATGTGCTTTGTCGGTGTGCTGTTGTGGGCTTGACTGAATGCATCTGAACACCAGGGGGAGGGGAAAGTGTCTGGGAGGGGAGAAGAAATTCTCCAACATGTGAGTATGAGTTTCTGATTTGGCATTGTTAGTTATAATTGATGTGCACATGGCATATAAAAAAGAATGTTATTTTTCATTGCATTTGCGAACTCTGAAAATTTCCTTGAATTGTTTTCTTAAGTTTTCATTTGGATGAGGATGTAATTCTTTACAAAAGATTCATTGACCTATCTTCACGTAGTAGCTAAATATAAATTGAATGGGAAGTAATAATAATTTGGATGAGTTGGATCACAAATGGGGACAAAATCACCTATCATCCCATCGGGCAAGGCGGCAAGCTAGATGTGTTGTGACTTCATGAGCAGTTCTTGGTATGTTTGTACCTCCAGCAGCAAGCAGTTCCTGATCAAGGCACCACATCAAAATCATGAGGCAAAACCCAATTACAAGGCATAGAAACATGAGACAGAACTGAATTATAGAGCTTGGAAACTGAATTATAACCAACTGTTCTGACAAAAGGTATGTATCATGACCACCAACAAACTTTTGATTGAGCATGAACGAACCTGGACTTCTGCAATACCTAGCACATTAATATTAGATGCTGACCCTTTGACATGCAATGCTGTTACTAGAAAGTTCTGTGCCAACCATGATCGAAGAACAATGGGGGTGTCATCTTCCTCAACAAATGGATCCCCAGCTGATTGGCCAAGGAGCTCAAATAATAGCCCCCCAGCAACTCTAACAGGAACCTGTCCAGGTATAAGAGAACAGCCAATTGCATTAAAACCTGAGTAAAGTGTACATAGATGACAATTCTAGACAAAGATGAGACAACCCTGATTAAAGAGATCAAACTTTATCCACTAAATATAACTAAGAGCCATAAGGTGCATCACAACTACAAGACAAGAAATCACTCTCTCCATCATCAGTGTCCTCTACACATTTAGAATCTAGATAGTTTTATGGTTAAGAAACACCCAAAAAGGACTGCTCACAAAGAACCTTAGAGACAGTAATGGGAGACTTTGAGATGGGGCCTTTCCTTTCCTAGCCCATTTATAAAGGATCCATCCCCTCCAAATTTGTCCTAAGCCAATGCTTGGGTGAGGCACGGTTAGATATGAAGAAAGGCAACTTGGTAGAACCATCCAGAGTGCACTCTGAAACTTTCTTTCTTTTTTGCAAGTGTTTTATGTTTGAACATAGATTCCCACACCACATCATCACCAACAATCAGCTCTTATACCTTGGTGTCGAAGGGCGAGTTCGGATCTTGTCTTGCCCGAAAATACTATGAATTCTCATTCAAAAAAGACCCTCCCATGGCAAGGTTTAACACATAGGGTGAGCTACAGTGCCTTTCGGTTGGAATCCCGCTCTGACCACTTGGGTTATATATTTTGGTCTCAGTCAAAGTTATGGAGCATTCAATAGTTATGCATGGAGAAAGAGACTCATATTAGAGCCTCATGTTTCCCTCTATTTATTAACTATCCAAATAGGATGATTCAACTATGTTGCATTGGTAAACCCTAAACCCTAAAGAAAACCCTACAATTGAAGAATTCAAGACTTCGATTGATGTACGATCGATGTCTGATCCATTGAACCATTATGACAGTTCCCATACAAATTCCAAAGAAGTTTGATCGACTACAAAAGACTGATGTAACGTGACTTAGTGGGCTGCAGCGAAGAACATCAATAAGCAGCAGATAAATACTTCTAGATCTTGATTCTATTAAAGGATCTAAGAAATCTTCTTAAAATAATAGATGTTATCTAAGGTTTAAGGAAAAAACACAAAGAAACTCAACTCTGAGTATTCTTATTCAACCAAACTCGAATATAAACCAAATCTCCATTTCTAGAGGCTATAAGCATGTATTTATAGCCCCAACACTCATAAACCTAATTAAACTACGAATTAGAGTCCTTATTGCAATTATAGACTTCTAATCCTAAATAAACACATAAATGATATGAAATTGAAAAGGAAAACTAAACCAAATAAAAGACTAACAAAGAAACCGAATTCAAATAAAAGACTAAAAGGTAAGATAGGCTGTCCGATCTACATCATCCTCCCTAGGTTGGAGAGAATTCGCCATCGAATTCGGACTGTCTTTTCCACAGTCCTTCGGGTGCTCTGTCAACTCGTTCCATTCTCCATTCCTCAAGATCACAACAAGGCCACACCCCATAATAAACGTGACGCTCTTCATCATCGACATACCTCAATGTTTGTCGTAAAAGCCCCACACACCACTTTGCCATGTAGACTTTTCGTGCTTCTCTTGTGCTTCGCCCTTCCCATAAGCCATGAGAATTCCCAAAGAACTCACAAAGACCCCTTCACTCTTTGATAAAAAAGTCTTCTCCGCTCCATAGATCTCATCACAACTTTGGTTAAAAGTTTTTGACAAGATAGCATCTACTCCAAGGAAATCAACTTGATGTATAAAACTCACCTCTTCGTCGGGATAGGTGTCATAGATTGGTGGAGCGGCCCAATCTATCAAGCAATCTTCCTCAAATTCATCTCCCTCCTCCTCAACCGATTGACTCCTAATCTCCGCCGCCTCTCTAGGCACCTTCTTTTTGTTGATTTTTTCTATTTTTTTTGTTACAAGGAACTCTTCGGGTTTCAAGCAACCTTGAAATTCCGGTATGTCGAGTTCAAACCCATTCTCCCCCCAAGTGGCATGAGCTTGCGCAGGGGGCTGACAACCCTGCGTTCGGTGCTCCGCAGAAGGGATCCCGGATTTGTACCCATCATCATGTTCATCTTCCTCCTCCGAAACGTGCGGTGGGGGTCGATGATGACATTCATTGTGACCACTCATGTTGGATAATCGGGTAGGGAGGGCTTCAAATTGATCCCTCATAGCCTCCAATTGCTTCTCCATGTGTTGCCACCATGTCTCCTTACGTGTTGTCTCCGTACGCACATGCACGTTGTTCATGTCTGTCAGACGGCTACCCCTCCCCATTCATGTAAAGTAACATAGGCTCTGATACCAACTGAAGCAGCATGACTTAGTGGGTTATAGCGAAGAACATCAATAAGCAGCGGATAAATACTTCTAGATCTTGATTCTATCAAAGGATCTAAGAAATCTTCTTAAAACAATAGATGTTATCTAAGGTTTAAGGAAAAAACACAAAGAAACTCAACTCTAAGTATTCCTATTCAACCAAACTCAAATATAAATCAAATCTCTGTTTCTAGAGGCTATAAGCATGTATTTATAGCCCCAAGGCTCATAAACCTAATTAAACTACGAATTAGAGTCCTTATTGCAATTCTAAACTTCTAATCCTAAATAAACATATAAATGATACGAAATTAAAAAGGAAAACTAAATCAAGTAAAAGACTAACAAAGAAACGTAATTCAAATAAAAGACTAAAAGGTAAGATAGGCTGTCCAATCTACATCAAAGACCCTCATACAAATTCTAGAGAAGTTCGATTGATCTCACAATCGATGCTCAATCAATCGAAGATGTGCATCAAGTGTCATACTAGTTCCCGAGATGTTCAAAGGATCCCATGATCAAAGAATGTGTCCGTCAAGTGTCATACTGAAACTCGGGAGTTAGATCGACCCTTCGATCGTAGAACGATCGATCGAACATATGTGATTGTGAAACCCTACAATTCGATTGATACTTGATTGATCTTCCATTGATCGAAGGTGCGACAAATTGTTTTATTTTTTAGCCGACTTACCTTCTAAAACCCAGGTTTTACTCTACTTTTATAAGTCTTTTGAGCCATGATTTCCCTTATGTATTTTTTCTCTTTTTTTTTTTAAACATATGCCTTTAAAGTTGATAATCTATATTTCTATATCTGGTTGAGTTATATTATAAATTTTGGAAATGAGTAATACTAGATAAAAGCTTGTTTTTGTATAAGAACTTGAAATTTGGATTTTACCCCAACACACACACACACAAAAATCCTGGTTCCATCTCTGTATGGAGGATCGCCATACAATGAGTGATATCCATAAGATTTTAAAAAACAATTGCAATCATCACATTCACCCCATCATCCATCAAGTTGACTATCCACAAAACATCCCCTAAATATTCAAATAGGCAATGGAGACCCTTTATGTGCACCACATACCATGATATGCTCTAACATTCACATAAATAACCGCATTATATTAATTGTCAAACAATTTTCACATTAAATCCATAACAAGGTATATATTTAGAATGCATTTTAAGTTTAAAATACGCAATGAAGCTACTTTCCAACTCTATGGGTTTGAATAGAGCTTATTCCATTTTTTATGTAGCATATTACTTGGAATGACCAAATTTTGTTTCCAGAAATTTCACTTCACCGACCCTATGGTTTGAGTCAAGTTCAAATTGCTAACTTGTGATTTAACAAATTACATTTTACTCAGAGAAGGTCTAATTGTATTTCTTTTTGGCTCATCAATGTAATTTATTCAAATTTTAATAGGTTGCTATTTTGTTTTCTAGGGTTTTTTTTTAGGGCATGCATTTTACATTTGAATTTATGTTTTGGGCTAAAAAAGATAAAAAGATGCAACTTCATATAGGGTAAAGTGTAAATTTTTTAACAATAGGTTAACAAATCCATCTCAACCAAAACCACAGATAAGTAAAGTGTAATTACCCTTTATTTTCTGCATATGAGCTGATTTCTTATGACTGGTATTATCCTTTAATTTTTATTTTTAACCAATTTCTTGGCATCAAAATTAGCAATGACGACCTTTTTGGACAATCATTCAATTTATATGGATGGGTCTATGATTCAATTTATAAGATAGGCCTGTCCTTTTAGATTATACTCTAAAAAATATATATATATGAGATGATTTCTTTCCCCTCAAAAGCTTAAATACCCAAAAAACAAATGCCAATATCAAATTGACATTTTTCTTTTCTTTCCCTAGTTTTACTAAGCAACAGCATTGAATATAAACCAAGTGATTTACCTCATAGAGAAGGTACTTCATTCGCTCACTTATCAGCCTACTTTCATCTCGCAAAGCAATACTGATAGCAGGATGCAACCACTGAGCATTACTCAGCCAATCATTGATGTATGTATGACCTGCTGCTACATGACACCACCAAGTGGGCCCAACTGCGCGTTCCCAGTAAGGAGTTGCCACGTCTGCAACAGTAACATCATCTTCATTATCTGTGAAGTTGACCAACTGCGAGGCCCAGCCAGCATAAACTTGCACTTTCTGGGTAAGCTCAGTAATTCTAGCCCAGCCTATTGGCATCCAATAACTTCTTGGAAAATCTTTCTTCTTATGGAAATGGCCTGAGTGATTGTCCCGACTATAACTATGATCATCAAGCATATCGGTATCACCAGTTCCATATTTTAATTGGGGTGAAGATTTAGAAAATTTATCCTCCTTTAGGGATACACGACTATTTAGTTCATTTGATGGCACCTGCCTCTTTGGCACCTCTCTAATAGCATCTTGTGCTAGCTGGATCTTCCCATGGCCTCGAACAAATTCAAAAGCACAAATAAGTCCATCGGTCCAAAGATCACCCCCCAGTGTGGCATCTCTACTAAAGTGGTTTCTATGATTCTCTTGCTTCTTCATTTCATTGCTCACAAAAGTTGAGCCATTACTACCCGCACTAGTCACATCGCCTTTCATCTAATGAGCAAGTAAAAGCATGTTAAGGAACCCCAACATTCAATTAAAAGAAACTGAAATACATATGGTGAAAAGTATGAATTTATTAAACCAAGACCAACAATCATGTGACAATTCCCATCTTAATTTGTCACCTATCCCAAAATTATTTATCACGACCAAGCTTTTTAGTGCTGATACAATAATAATAATAACAACAACAAGAACCACAATGATGTTACTAGATATTCCTTGCCAAAAGGGGAAATCTAACCAATGAAGTATAATATAATAATAGTAATAACAAAAAGAACCACAATGATGTTATTAGATATAACCATTGAGGCTTAATGACCACTATTTACGTTGGAAACAATTTGCAATTAGAAGTAAGACACCCAAATTGTTGGAAACACCATCAAAAATATCAAAATAATAGAATATCAAAATCTAAAAATGAGGAAGCCACAGGTAGTTTCATTTCAAACAAGCAAACTAACAAATAAAAGGATTTTTCAATTGCATCCAGAACGTTCTTTGTCTAATGTGACAATATTACACTTCAACTGCTTCACTCCAGCTACTTCTAATTATTTAATCAAATTCGAGCATACAAACGTAGAAGCAATTTGAGCAGAAAATACACAATCAAAAGGAAAATGTTTACTTAGTCTAATACAAGACACCCATTTCCTTGAAACCAAAAAATAAGACAACACATAAAAACAAAAACAAAAAATCCTCCTCACAAATCTGAATTTCCCAAAGAAAGATAAAGGGTATGTTAATCAAAGAAAGCTTACCAGAGAGAGAGAGAGAGAGAGAGAGTAATCTGACGAGTATTGCAACTTGATGAAAGGGCCAAACATAAGTCTTCAGGAAAGAGGAAACCCAAGAAGCGCTTGGGTATTAGATAGCGGCAACTTTTAGCATGTGTGGATAAGTCTTCGTGGGGTTGCCACTTAATTAGCCATGCAGACTTTACACGATCACATTTGCCCTGGAGAAATTCCTATTAGATTTAACTGCAGGATGGTGGTTGGTGTTCCGAGAGGAACCCGCCAAGCGATGTCCTCAGGTCACACCCTGAATGAATTTTAGATCGTCTTTTGGATTCAGATTTTGCCAATCAAAAGTTTGATTTTAAATAACTCACAAAAAAAAAAAAAAATTGATTTTAAATAAGGGTTCAATACTTTTTTTGCCACGTGTTTTAGTCTTTATTTTTTGCTCATACGTTTTTCCTTTTTTTATTAGGTACCATGGTTATGAATAAAGACGGAGATGATCCTCCACCTAACTTCCGTCAAAAATTTGAAGGAAATTCATGTCAGCACTGCTAAAAATGCGACTCATGTCTATATATGTAATTAAAAATTTTAAAAAATATATAAAATTAAAATGATTAAAAACCCTTTAAGAAAAATAGTGGCTCAAGCCACACCTTTTGGACAAAATGGGGGTGGCCTGGCCAAAACCACTCCCCAAGGCTGTTGGGGCTGGTTCGGCCACTCCCGTTTGGCCTGAGATAGTTTCAGCCACCCCAAATTGCCAATGAAAAAAAAAATGGGTTGTCCTTGGGGGTGGTTCGACCATTCCCAAGCTACAAAATGGGGTGGCCAAAACTACCCCAAGGCTATTGGGGGTGGCCGAAACTACCCCCAATGAGTATGTGATCAATTATGGTGTGAAGCTCAAGGAATAATTCGTAAAGAATAAGAAAGCATTAGAAACATCTTCTTAAGAGGGAAATCTTAGATTTTTGAATCCCAAGAAGACACTCAAAAATATTGAAATGGTTACCATGAAGTTTGTCTCGGAAAGAGCTTTCCGAAATGGGGTCGCATGCGCAATTCCAAGACTCATAGTAAAAGTTATGCTTATTTTACTAAACACTGCCCAGTCAGTCAACTGCAAACGTTAGTAAGTGTTGACTGAACGTTCATTGTTGGTTCTGGCCAAACATTTGCTGGTTTTGGCCAAATGTTCAATGTTCCTAAACAAACGTTCGATGGTTTTGATTGAACTTTCGCTGACCAAAAGTATAGACATGCTTTTTAGAGTGACAAAAAGGTACAGACATGCTTTTCAAAGTGTCAAAAAGGTATAGACATTCTTTTCAAGCATAAGTCCAAAAGTACACTGAACGTTCAATGGGGGCCACCCGAACATTCACCGACCAATTTTTGGACCGCTAGATAAAGAAAAAATGCCTAGCAAAAGCTGTACACAGTACCCAAACATTTGCCCCTAAGTATTGAACATTCGCTACTTTTTCAGAATTGTCACAGTAGCACCCACAACTTTTCCAACCCTATAATACCCCTCCCCACTCGGCCCTTAAATATGCTTGAGTGATTTTGTGAGTTGTGAGAGTTCTTGAAAGAGAATGAGAGATTTTGGAGGTTTTGCTTCAAGGAGTTAATCTTCTAAGCCTAGCTTGTTCCTTACTTGGTTATTAAGTTGTTTGAGTGTTTTTCATAGTTAACTTAGTTAGTAGTTTTGAGCTTCTAATTATGTTGTTGGCCTTAATCTTGATTTAATCATAAGTTAGCATTTCATTCTTGTTGGAAGTATTTTATTATGCATGGAGATGTTATTTTAGGCTAGGAATATATTAGAAACCTTGGTGTGTTTGATTTGGGGTAGAACAAGATCCTCGTTGTTCTTTCAATTGGTATCAGAGCAGGTGCGCTCAGTTTTGACTCACATCTTGATTGTATTTGATGACCCCCACTGTTTTGGGACAATCTACCTCGGTTCTAAGTGCTCCTTCCATTTTCATTGGAAGTGATTTTGCGCTTTGGAAGGTTCGATTTAAGTCCATGTTCAAAAGGTTTGTTTATCCATTTTTTATTAGCATGGCTTGAGGTTTTATTGTATATCTTATTACATTCTAGTGCATGTTTTGGGTATTTTTGTTTTGTTTTCTTTATGGATTTTTCTGTTTTGAGTATTTTCTTTATGGATTACATTCTAGTGCATGTTTTGGGTATTTTTGTTGCCCTATTTTTATGGATTTTTCTGTTGCTGGGTTTTTAAGTTTTCGTTGAGTGTCTTTCTTTGAGAGTGCTCTCTCCCTAGATCTTAGTTGAGTACTTTCTTCAAACACTCATTTTGCTCCTTGTGAATCTCTCTATATTGCTAACATGTGTTGTGCTGATTATTGAAGTTGTCTTATATGATGGTTTGAGAGTTTATGTGTGTGATTTGATGCTTAGTGTTCCTTCTAAGCCCTTTCATATTTATGCACACTGTTTCACAAGTTTTTGAGGGATTTCACATCTGCTAGTTGAGGCAAAAACTCTTATGAGTAATTTTGGTTTTTCCTATGCAAATTGATCTTGTAAGTCAACCTCGAAACTTAATTGTTCATGGCATCACCTCTTTCAATGACAAGCAAAATATGATCAAAGATCAAAATATTTATCAAAATTATGACTAAATATATTCTTAGAAATTTGCTTTTGAAATCTTTATAGAAAGAGCTAGTGTCATAATCATTGCATAAAAAGGTGAAACACCCACAGGATTTAATTGGTATAAATTCTCTTAGACAATTGAAAAGGAATGGGAATATGACTTTTTTATTAAAGTTGAGGAAAAAAGGTTTGCATTATAAGTTGTCATTTTTCTTATGAGATGTGATTGCTCCATGTCTATGCGACTTGTGCCCTCTCTTCTTAAATAGTTCACACACATCACTATGACATATTTTAGCATATACAGTTGAATCATTGTCATATGCATGTTCTTGATAAACCATCATATTTGTTCATACTTGGAATAAACTAAAGAATATGTTAGTTTTTGATGAAATGGTTTCTCTCATGTTTTAATAAGTGTTTGTTGTAAGCGTACACATTGATTGAGTGAGAGTATTTGTGCTTATTTGGTTTCAAAAAGGAAAAGGAAGGGGTGAAGAGAAATGTTTTCCTAACACACTTTTTTTAAAAAAAAAAAATTGTTGTAACTTCACTCAAGATCTCTCTCCCAAAGGATTTTCTGTTTTGTCTTTGTGTTTCTACTAGTACTTGTGAAACCTTTCGTTCTGTATCATTCTTAATCAGTTGTATGCCTCTTCTTTTCCTGCATTGTTGAGTTGAAATTTGGGTTTTCCCTTATTTGGCTTATAGACCCTTATTGTTTGGATGAATTTTCGTTGTTCTTATTGTCTCTAAATGCTGGCTCATGTGTCTCCCATTTTGTTGAGTTTATGCTTTATTGATTAGGATTTATTGAGTATGGAGTTTGTTTTGGCTTCAATCTTGAGCTTGAAGGGGATTGTTTGGCTTTTAAAGTTTTTGAAAACTAGAGTTTATTTTGGGGTTTTGGGTTTTCATGTTTTTGAAATAAATTCTTGAATATTTTTGTTCTCTTAACATGCTTTTAGGCTATTCTGCCAGTTTCTCAGTTTGTAATCTTAGTCTCTGATTTGTTGATTGGTCCTTCTTGAAGGTCTATGTATTTTATGATTTTTGTGCATTTTGGTATACACTTTGACTAAAATTGGTGCTCTAATTCATATGATTATCACAAGTATGTTCTTGTGTTGCTTTGAATGGGGTATCTACTTTCTTAAAAAGCAAGTATGTTGTTTTTCAAAACATGATTGAGATGTGTTTTTCTTCAATCTTTGTCTTTCTCAACCAAATTTGTGTTTTTGTTTCAAAACCTTTCTGTTGATTGTGTGTGCTTGCATATAGGGTCTTGATTATGTCTTGGATCTCTCTTTATGCCTTAAAGCATTCTTCTTTGTTTTGGTTATTCACTCTTGAATGATGTTGTTGGTTATGTCCTTCACCTTCCTGTGCTATTGATGTACAAATTTAATTGTACTCGCCAATTGCACGAGTCGATCGTAATAGAGTGGATGTGCAAGTGCAAGTGTCGAACCCACAGAGAATCGTGTTTCGTTAAAAACCAATTTTACAATGCCTAAACTAATCCTATCTTAACCTAGTCCCAATATCAAACACGTGGTGCCCGGAAAATAAAACTAAATTAAAAAGCAATAAAATAAAGAAATAAAAACATTAAAGTCTCTAATCTACCTCACCACAACTTAA
>VIBQ01000116.1:88875-116196 GCA_006937295.1 Carpinus fangiana | reverse complement strand
GCTGTTTGCACTGCGCTCGATCGCTTCCACAGAATGCACAACACAATCTAAAAGGTTTCGGCGATCGTTCGCAATTCACACTGCGATCGATCGCCTATACAGAGTGCCCCTTCCCTTTGACCAAACCATGAAATTAACTAAGGAAAAATTAAAACAAAAATTGAAAAACAAAAGTAAAGGAAATACAGAAAAGTAAGAAAGGTTTACCGCAGTCAGTGGCCTCAGTACCACTGACCTCACAGAGGCGCTTGAGATCCAAGACTGCTCAACTGCCTCCACAGTAGCTTCAGTTGGCACTTTAAACTTGAAGCACCAGTCTTTTCCTCTCTTGCACCAAAGTGAATGATGTCTTCCCATTGCAAAGGGATTCCAATTGTCTGTATATAGGGGTGGACCACTCTGAGTCTTCTCAAACAATTTCTCATCATGGACTGGAATAAAATAAGAAGAAGACTCAAGGAACTTTTCTATCTTGATGTCCTCAATTTGCTCATTTGGTAGCTTTAACAGACTTCTCTCTTGGCATCTTGGTGTTTCAGGGATAAGAGCTAATATTGAAAAAGTCTTTGTGCTCTCTTCTAGTTTTTCCTGATGTGGCTCCTCTAGATCCTCAGTTTGCTCCTCCTTCCTCTCATCCACTTGATTTTTGCAGTGCACTTTTGTGATCGATCGCACCAGTAGACCGTTACATTTGTGCACGCTTACGCTCGATTGCACGGTACTTGCACTCGAGCGCACCTCCGCAGTTAGCACCAACAAACCAGATGCAGCTAAGTATATAGTTTTTTATTTTTTTTGGTTCATTGTTATTTTTCTTTATCTGTTTATTTTTTAGTGCATGTCTTTTATTTTTTATTTGTTGTTAATTTTTGTGAAAAATTTTATTTTTGTTTAGTTAGATTATTTTTGGTGATTATTTTATTTCCAATGAAAATGGTTATTGTTTCATGTGGGATATTTACATACTAAAGAGTTTGGGTGAAGCACGAGTCTTCCGTTCAGTAATTTGAATGTTTTCCCTAGTTGTAGGACACCAGCTCCTACCAACTACCCTAAAAATTTTTACTCACATGGACCATGTTCATACTGCTTGAACCCTTATCATAGTTCAGGTAATTGTCCAAACTGGGGACAATTTTCCAATTTTTTCACACGAGCAGAGCAAATGAACACCAATTTTTCTGATTTGGGGTTTGAATCAAATTCTAATTTCTACACCCCAAACTGGAACAACCACTCTAATTTATCGTGGCAAGCTCATGTTGTAGGAAATTATGCTCCCCAAGTTGATGAATTGCACCATCCTGAATATCTGTAGTTTGACAACCAATTTTCTACCCCTTCATCCTACAATTATCCTCCATAAGATTCATCCTTGGAAGACACCCTCAAAGCCTTCATACAGTCTAATAGCCAAATTTTGCAAGAGATTAAAGATGCCACCATGGTCAACTCCAAATCCATACATGAAATCAAGGATGCAGCTATGCAAACACTGAAGCAATTGCAAGGTTGGAAGGACAGCTCGGTCATCTAGTTGAATTCAACAGAATCAAGGAAGAGGAACTTCAAACTCAGGAGATGGCAAGAGGGCAATACATGATTGATGAGGATGGCCCCATCAATTCTTATCATGAGCATGTATGTCCAAGCCACCATATTTGAGAGTGAGGAAGTTGTCAAGGAGACTATTAATGAGCTAAGTCTAGAGAATCCTTTGGAAGCATGCCTTGCTCAATTTGGAGATGATTTAAATTTGGATAAGTTACTTGAGTAAGCAGATGCAATATTGGATCCTACTCCTAAGGTGCGAACTAAGAATGGGGAAACCACTGAGATATCATTCCCTAACTCATCTTCATTAGTAGCTGAGCCTTTCATTGTGGATAACCATGAGGAGGAAGAAAAAGCGGAGCAAGTTAAGCAAACTGAGCCCCCGCCAATTCCAAATTTGTCCAATGACAAGTGAGTACTGAAGCTCATTCCTTTGTCACAATCCCTCTCGAGACCCATCATGAAACCCAAGTTTCATTTCTTCAATGTCTAGAAGTGCTATCTTATGCCATAATCTTCAAGGATTTATGCACTGAAGGTCACAAATCTAGGAACAATCTTCCTAAGAAAATCCAGTTAAATAAGAAAGTTGGGTACCTAAGATGGCGAAACATCCTTCCAGAGGGGTATCAAATTCTAAAGAATAAAGGGTAGAAGGGATTGGTTGGACACGCATGTGATTGGGGAAAGTGCGGTACTTTTTCTTTTTTATTTTCCGCACTTTATTTTTGAGTCATTTTCTTTTTGTCATTTTTTTTCTTGTCATTTTATTTTGTTTCTAACAGCAATTAACCTATTGATCAATTCTCGGCTATGAGAGATCAAATTGAAGACCTTACTACCCAATTATCCAACTTGCGTGGCCATAAAGGGAGTGGATCTAGGAACCCGTGTACAGAGCGCCGAACGCAGGGACGTCAGCACCTTGCGCAAGCTCCTACAAATCAGCGGTGAGTAGGTTCAAACTCAACATTCCAGAATTCCACAGGAAATTCCAACCTGAAGAATTTTTGGATTGGGTGTTGGCTGTTGAAGAGGTTTTTGAGTTCAACGAAGTGTCCAATGAACGACGAGTCTCTTTGGTGGTACACACATTCCGGGGAAAAGTTGTTGTGTGGTGGCAACAACTGAAGCAAAATCGAGTGCGGAAAGGCAAATTGAAGATCAATAACTGGGAACACCTATTGAAAAAGATGCGAGCCGCTTTCTTGCCCCATAATTATACCATGGAGCAACAGCCACAAAATTGGAGACAAGGGTCTACAGCTGTGATGAAGAAAACTGAAAATTTGTACAAAAAAAAAGGCGTTTAGGGAAACATAGGATAAGGCGAAGAGTCCAAGACAGGCCACTTGGACCCCTACTTGCCGACCACAAATCCATAAACTGAATCCATATTCTATGGAGGAGGAAGTAGAATTTGTGGATGAAGAGTTTTAGGAATCCTACTTCATTGATGAAGAGTTTGAGCATAAAGGTGTTAAAGATGAAGATTTGTCACAAGGACCTGTAGATTAGGATACCCCACCAGTCTATGATGATGAACGTCAATGAAGAAGAGCCAATTGAAGAACCATTGGCATCCGACCTAGAGGAAGAGTTCGAAGAATATGGGTTGCATCCTATATTTAGCGGCCTCTACCCCTATGAAGAAGGTCAATTGGAAGATGAAGAGCCCACGGATGGCATCGTCGATGAAGAGTACCCATTGGAAGATGGAGAGCCCACGGATGACATCACCGATTGTGAAGAAGATGACATCGCCGATTATAAAGAGGTTGAGTATGTTGATTTCCTTGGTGTTGAAGATATTTTAAATTCTCCTAATAATGATGTTGATGAATTTTATACGGATGATGAGAATTATATGTTCATAAGGGAAGTAACAGCTGATCCGTTCATGAGCATTTTCATGGCACGTGGGAGAGAAAAGGAACAAGAAAAATATGGCAAGTCCGAAGAATTAACAAGTGGTGTGTGGGGCGTTCACGATAGACATCAAGGTATTCCGATGATGAAGAGCGTCACACTTACTTTGGGGTGTTGCCTTTTTTTAATCTTAAGGAAGGACGATTGGAATGAGTAGATCGGACATCTGAAAGATCGTGGAAAAGACTGGCCGAATTCGAGGATGAATTCTCTCCAACCTGGGGAGGATGATGCAGATCAGAAGATAGTTCATAGCTCCTCTGTGACAGCGAACGATCACACCAAGCTAGCGAATGATAGCACCAAGCCAACGAACGATCGCATCAAGTCAGCGAACGATCGCAGAACTTGTGCCAAAATGTCCAAACCTTCTATGGAAGCGACTGATGAAGGGAGATCAACCGCATGATTGTTCGCCTATCTGCGAACGATCGCACCCGTCCCTGCGATCGATCGCACACGGGACATCTATGTTAATTTCTGCATTTAAGTTATTAATTAGGACTCTATTTCCTTGTTTTAAGTGTTTATTAAGTTTAGGGAGTCTTTATTTCGTAGTTTTATCGGGTTTAGGGTTATGAGAGTTATTTATGTAATCTTTTTAATAGGTTTAGGGTTTGTGGCTATAAATATATGCTTATAGCCTCCAAACAATTCAATTGTTATTTGATCATTGATTTTACTAATGAGAATTACTCAGAGTTGAGTTTATTCCCTTTTTTCCTTCAAAATGCTAGAGAGTATCTAGATTTTCGAGAAGAATTCTTAGATCATTGATAGACTCAAGATTTGGAATTACATATCCGCTGCGTTATTTGTTGTTCTTCACTGCAGCCCACTAAGTCACGCTACATCACTTGGCGTACATTAAATAAAAACTAAATTAAATGCTTAAAAACAAAGAAATAAAAACACTAAGGCCTAGAATCCACCTCACCATATTAAATACATGATATCATGGTTAGTCATACATCAAAAACGATTACGCTACTAGGCGTATTCTATTTGCTATTAGGTCATACATCCGTCTATCGATTAAGCATTAATGCATGTCCTATTGTCATTACGAAATCTTGTCAAACTAATCGATACAAACACTATTTTAAGAGGTCACAACGGATATTGGTCCGAAGACGAATCATCCGATGTATCTCTAGTTGCAACGACTGTTGACGTTTAACGATTCATAAACAACAATCAACGCAATTTTGTCACGAAATTGAATTGAAACGAACAAGCAAAATAGTAAATGACAAATGGAGTATTAAACTAAGCATAAAAATATGTAGATAAAGACATGGTGAGGCTTCATCTTCAACCTTAGTTCAAGATTAGCCTCCCATGGGAACAAGAGACCAATTAAAACTAAGATAAAGCATTAAAATAAAATAAGTGACGATTTAGGGGTTACACAGTGAGGAACAGAGGGCTTCTGGCCCCTAAGGCACCTCCAAAAATGTAAAATAAACGAAATGAGATAAGGTTCTATTTATAGACAAAATAGATCATGCTGCCAAGTCAGGGGTACGTTTGATCGCAGGAGGTGCGATCGATCGCATCCCTGCATTCGTTCGATTGTCTGACGTGCATTTGACCACAAGTGCATCGCAGTGCCATATGTGTTCGAGCGTAGGTGTAGCATTCGATCACACATATTGCGCTTGATCGCATGTAACTACCCACGGCGCAAGCGTTGAAGCGATGGAGCATAGGGCCGGCTAGGGCAACGCGGACTTCACGGGCTGACATGGCTTGCGATCAATCATGGCCTTTGCATTCGATCGCAGTGCACTCAATCACACTAAGTGCGCTCGAGCGCACTGGTAAGGGCTTGACATCTCTTAGCTCAATTCTTCCCTTTAAGCCACGTTTTCACGAAAAGGACCTACAGCACAACACAACACAAAAATAACACAAAACATAAGATATTAACATAACTAAGAGCCTAACAAACATAAGTTAAGGGGGGTCCAATACAATATTTGACACCGATCAAATACCCCCTGATCGTACAAATTTAATTGTACTCGCCAATTGCACGAGTCGTTTGTAATACAGTGGATGTGCAAGTGCGAGTGTCGAACCCACAGAGAATCGGCTTTGCTAAAAATCAATTTTAATACCTAAACTAATAATATCTTAACCTAGTCCCAAAAGCAAACACATGGTGTGCAGAAAATAAAACTGATTTAAAATGCAATAAAATAAAGAAATAAAAATCCTAAGGTCTAGAATCTACCTCACCATATTTAAATACACAGTTAATTAAACATCCGTCTATCGATTAAAAGCGATGCATGATCTAGTGTCACGCTAGTTCATGCATCCTTACGCCCTATGCATGTCCTATTGTGCCTATTGAAATAATTAAAATGTTCGCCCATTTGACAAAAGACAAAACATGAACGGTTTAGGTCCAAAGGATCCAAAGTGAAAGTGATTTACCACTAACTACAATGGATAAATGAACGTAAGCCGAATGATGAAATGTATCCATCAGAATAAACGCAAAGACTAAACAACTACGGCACAATAGATGCAACTTTGTCACCAAATTAAACCGAAACGAACACACATGGTAAATAATAAACGGATTAATGTAAAACTAACTATGAAAGCATGTTAAATAAATCCATGGTGAGGCTTCATCTTCAACCTTAGTTGAAGATTAGCCTCCCATGCTAAAGGGAGACACAATCAACAAGAAATAAAACAATTAATTAAAGAAATGACATTTAGGAGTGTTTACAATGAAGAAAAAGGAGGTTTTAGGCCACTGGGGGCGCCTCAACTCGTCTCCCAAGCGTGAAATAAAAAACTATACAACAAGTTCTATTTATAAGCAAAATAAAACGTGCTACCAGGTCAGGAGTGCGTTCGAACGCAATGCAGCATGTGTTCGATCGTGGTGCTGTGCGTTCGGTCGCAAGTGTGTCACCGTGCCGCGTTCGTTCGAGAGTAGGCGCTGCGTTTGACCGTAGTGTGTACGAACGCACTATGTGCGGTCGAACACACATAATTGCCCACGGCGCAAGGTTGAAGCGATGTACGATAAGGCAAGCTAGGGCGACACAGGAAACGCGGGCTAACAGGACCTATGTTCGAACGTGGTCCCTGCGTTCGACCGCAGTTGCGTTCGAACGCACCAAGTGCATTCGAACGCACTTCCAGGGGCTTGACTCCTTCTTTGCTTCATTTCTCCCCTTTGAGCCACCTTTTGCACCAAAGACCTACAACACACTAAAACACTAAAACAATATAAAACATTAAATATTAACAAAGCTAAGAGCCTAACAAACATAAGTTAAGGGGGGTCCAATATACAATATTTGACACCGATCACCCCCAAACTTACATTTTGCTAGTCCCTTAGTAAAATAAAACTGAAAACACAAATAAAAACAAGAAACATAAATCCACTTTCGTGGGAGAAACGATTGCATTTAGCGCAGCCAACAGGCCTTTTAAACCACTAGGCATCCCTAGTGGACGAGTGAAGTCTCGTGAGGGTTTTTCAGGAGTGACACCTGTTGTGACAAATACTACCTAAATTAATAGATAATATTTGCTACGTTTTACTTGCAAGTGCACAAGGTCAAAAGATGTAGTAAAGTGTAAGTGCAAGATCGATCCCACAGGGATTGGTAAATTACGCTTTAAAATTAGATTTGCGATAAAAAGTAAGAGAGAAAAATTGAGTTTGATTTAAATAATGCGAAAGAGGTAGGGCTTTGATTTCCACCACTAATCATGCTTATATAATAAAACAATATGCCAATGCTCAAATTACATGATAAATATTCAATGGTTGCCAACCTAAGGGCATGGTGTATACTCCTTAAGCTATTGGTTTCCCTAAGCAACGAATTAGGCATGGTGTATACTCTAACTCTTTTCTTCCCTAAAGGATTTAGCATGGTGTATACTAAGTTGTTCTCTAGAAAAGCATATGAACTGTGAAAACCGACAACCACATGAGACCTAGGGCATGGTGTATACTCCCGGTTTCCCATGTTGATTAACCCAAGAACCCGGTGTGGATTACTTTCGTTACTTATGTTAAACCCAGGACTCGGTCATCCAAATTGATCTAACTAACAAGTCCATACCACATGCATATGTTGATCAGGCAGACACATATGAGGAATTCATGAAAACAGGTATTAATCAAGTTAAATACTATCATGCAATTATCGCAAAGGCGCCAATATTGAATTAAAATATAAACATAATTAGGGCTTCAATCTAGCCCTACTGAAAGGTTTAGTTACACATAATATTGATGCTAATCATCTTCATAAAAGAAACTTAAGGAAAAGAATAAACCCGGAAAAATTGTTCTCTTGAAAGCCGTAAATTCTTCTCCAAAAATCGCCTCCTTTCTTCTATGTTTACATGCCTATTTATAGACTCTAAGAAGATTCTAGAAACCCTAAAAATCGTAGGGTTTGAATCCTTGTGCAACAAGGATTTACAAACCCTAAAACTAAGAACTTCCATAATAGGGCTGCGGCTGGTTTGGGCTTCACGCCTAGGTGCGCTCGATCGCACTCGGGCTGCGATCGATCGCACTGTGGTCGATCTCCCTCTTTTGCGCACGAACGCAGGTGCGTTCGATCTTCTTCTTGGGCGCTCGAGCGCTGGTGCGCTCGATCGCAGGTATCCTGCGATCGTTCGCACTTACAGCCTCCAGATCCTTCTTGAGCTTCCTCTAGTTTTCTCCAAATTCTCTTCCGTTAAGCCCTAAACTTTCTTTTCTTCCAAAGGCCTGTAAAATAGAGAAAACACAAAAAGAAGTAAAATAGAACAAAATAACACATCCTAAAGGCATAACAAACATAAATTAAGGGGCTTAAATATGAATATTTAAGCACTTATCAACACCCACAAATAATTACTGGCACTATGTTATTAATGTACAAAGCCCTTCACATAAACACATGGTTCATACATCATTAGCAAATTTAACATGTTAAACATACGAACCACATCATCTAGGCATCCAAACATCATTTCACTCAAGGTTGGAAAATTCAGACAACACATGCTCCATACAGTGCAAAGTGAACTAACAATAAGATCATGGGGTTTCAATCATTCTCCAAAGACGTGTATCCTAAAATTCAAAGGAAAACAATGTGATAAATACAACCAAGGCTTGAATTGAAAGATGTAATTTTTTGTGTAGGTTGTGCAATGCTTGACTCCCTTAAGCTTTTAAATGACCTATGTAACGAGTGTTGGGCTAGTGACTCCCAAACCATACGGCTTTAGGGCACTAGATATAGAGACATCCCTAGGGCTTAATTAGTTAAGTCAAAAGAGCTATGGAGCCTAAACTAGCCATACAATTTTTTTTTAGCTGGAATTTCTCATCTTTTGATGCGAACACTCATTGCTTGTCCAGACAAGAGGTCCAGTTACTCAATGAAAAGCTCGACTTATTCTGATTTTTTTTTTTAATAGCCATGGTTTTCATCATCACTTCGCAATCCTAGAAATCTTAAGACGCACACTTCAAAGTCAAATCTCATACCCTACAGACCCTAATGCTAGTGTGCATGTGAAATATCAATCAAACAAGTGGAGTCTCTCTAATCCAACACATGAATCAACAACTGGGATTTCTAATGATATGCAATGTTCAAACAAGTTAAACACACCAATGACATGCAATCCACAGTTACGATGTAAATCGTGCCCAATCAACAACATAGCAACAAACAAAAAGAAAAAATTTGATATACAGACAAAACCAAATACATACAGATAGAAACAAAACAAGACAAGCCGACAAAGTGTTTGTCCACACCCCTAAACTTAAATGACACATTGTCTCCAATGTGGCAAGAAATACATTACAGTGGGATAAGGAACCGAGATGTGCAAAGTCCAAAGCGTCCCCCGAACTTAAACATCAGAACATTTGTCAAAAACTAACAGCAATCTTTTTCTCAAAGATTAAACATCAAAAGGTTAATTGCTGTTAGAAACAAAATAAAATAAAATGACAAAAATTAAAGTGCAGAAAATAAAAAAGAAAACATACTGCACATTCCCCACTCATATGGGTGTCCAACTAATCCCTTCCATCCTTTCTTCTTAAGAATTAGATATCCCTCTGGAAGGATGTTCTGCCATCTTATGTAGTCGACCTTATTTCGAGGAATCCACTTAGGAACACGATTCCTAGATTTGTGGTCTTCTGTGTGTGATTCCTTGAAGATCTCTACGTAAGATGATTCTTCGAGACATTGAAAAGATGAAACTTGAGGTTCAAGATATGTCTCGAGAGGGATTGTGATGAAGGGGTGAGCTTCAGTACTTACTTCCTTGTCGTTGGATAAATTTTGAATTGGCGGGGGCTCAATCTGCTCCTCCTTCTCTTCCACCTTGCTGACAGCTTTTTCCTCACTAACAAGTGTGGTGGTGGTTTGTGCATTCTCATGTGCAGACTCGTTAATTTGACTCATATAACGAATATATAATGGGCAATCATCAAATCCGTGAGAATGATTATAACAATATTCACATGACTAATGAGGTGCGTGAGTGTGAGGAGGCTGGGTGTGGGCACGCCTAGCTGCCATGAGTTGGTTCGCTCTCTCCTCTAAGTCATCAATATGAGCAGTTGAAAAATGTTGCACTAATGACTCTTGAGGATGAGGATTATATGATGAAGGCATGGAAGAGTGGGTATTGAATTGCGGATATTCAGAATGGTGCAGTTCATCGGAATGGAGAGCATAGTTTCCCATGGCATGAGCATACCATGAGACATCAGAATGGTTATTCTGGTTAAGGGTGTAAGAATTAGAATGTGATTCAAACCCCTGGTCGAAAAAATTGGTGTTTAGCTGCCCATATGAGAAATTGGTAAATTGTCCCCAATGTGGACAATCACCAGAATTATGGTAAGGGCTAGAGCAGGCTAAACACAATTCATGTGGGTTCAAATTGATAGGATTTGATGTCCTACTACTAGGAAAAACATCAAAATAATTGAACGGAAGACTCATGCTTCACCCAAATAGTTCAAAATATCCTACAAGAAACAATAACCATTTTTACAAAAATAAAATAAAATATACAAAAACTAATAAAAATAAACTAAACAAATAACCAAATGATAAACTAACAAAACAATAAACTAATTAAACAACTAAAAACAAAAATAAACTAACAAAAACTAAAAACAGCTTGTAAATAAATAAAAACAGGCAGAATAAATAAATAATTAAAGATAAACTAATAAATAAACAAAACAACAAAAAAAAATGAAAGCTTAACACATACACTGCCTCGGGTATATTGGTACAGCCAGCAGAATTTCGCTCGAGCGCACAGTAATAAGATCGATTGCAGACACGCAAAATATAGCAGTCTGTGCAAATGTGCTCGATTGCAACAGATCTGCGATCGATCGCACGGGCGTACTGTGTCTCTGCGCTCGCGTGCCACTGCACGCTATCGAACACAGGCCTTAAATGGTTCACGTGCGCTTGATCTTAAACAGATGTGCGATCAATCGCACAGGCACACTGCGGATTGTCAGAAAGGCGCGCTCATGCGTAACTGCGTACTAAGCGAGCGCAGGCACACGAACAGGCTGGAATAGACTCAAGTGCGCTCGATCGAAAAGATATGCGATTGATCGCACTATCACAGGCTGAATTTTCAAGGACTAAAACAGAACCAAAAACAGCAAGTAAACATTACTCTAATTTTTTTTTAACAAACCCTTTTTTTTCTATACAAAAGCACGAAACAAATAAAATAATTGCACAATTAAAATAACTAGAAGAAAAATAAAATTAATCTAAGAAAAAAAAATCAATTTCACAAAACAACGAGTCCCCGGCAACAGCGCCAAAATTTGATGCAATTTTATGCACAAATTTAATTGTACTCGTCAATTGCACGAGTTGTTATGCAGTGTAGCAGGTATGCAAGTGCGAGGTCGAATCCCACAGAGAATCGTGCTTTGTGTAAAAACCAATTTAAATCGCCTAAACTAATCCTATCTTAACCTAATCCCAAAAGCAAGCACTTGGCGTGCATTAAATAAAAACTAAATTAAATGCTTAAAAATAAAGAAATAAAAACACTAAGGCCTAGAATCCACCTCACCATATTAAATACATAATATCATGCTTAGTCATACATCAAAAATGATTACGCTACTAGGCGTATTATATTTGCTATTAGTTTATAGATCCGTCTATCGATTAAGCACTAATGCATGTCCTATTGTATCTCCGATGACAAATCATCTGATGTATCTCCGGTTGCAACGACTGTTGACGTTTAACGATTCAAAAACAACAATCAACGCAATTTTGTCATGAAATTGAATTGAAACGAACAAGCAAAACAGTAAATGACGAATGGAGATTTAAACTAAGCATAAAAATATATAGATAAAAACATGGTGAGGCTTCATCTTCAACCTCAGTTGAAGATTAGCCTCACATGGGAACAAGAGACCACTTAAAACTAAGATAAAGCATTAAAATAAAATAAGTGACGATTTAGGGGGTTATTGTAGTGACCCAAATTCTTAGCTAGGCGTAAGTAGCTTGGTTGGGGGGATTAATTTGGGCTTTGGGTCACTAAGGACATCAAAAGGGTAATTTAGACTTTTAGGCAGACGTACGCTAGGTCTGACAGACGTACGCTGTTGTCCGTAGTGCGGACATACGTGGGGGGACCATTGGACGTACGCTCTGCAAACCGTACAGGCGGACGTACGTGGGACCACAGGACGTATGCTACTTTTTGAATACCCTCTGGTTAATACCCAGACGTACGAGGTAGCCATAGAACTGCTGGGCAAGAACCACCAGACGTACGTCCCCTGGCCGGACGTCCGCTGCTTTTCTGAGCCTATAAATAGCACCCTACCCTCACGTGTTTTTCATAACTTCAGAACGCCCTCAGGCTGCCAGAGTGTTTCCAAGTGTTTGTGAGTGTTTGGCGAGCATGTGTGTGCGGCGTTTGCGAGTTTCGAAACATTCATGAGGTGAAATACTTGCGATTTTGTTTCAAGGAGGTACCGTTCGATTCTTAGCTTTGAATTACGTCGTTATGCTACTCGTTTTATGTTTAGTCATAATTGTTAGCTTAGCTGTGCTTTAAGACCCCTTTGGGTTAGCATTTTCCTTAGCTTAGCGTTGTTACGTTGCATGGAGGCTATTAACTGGACTAGAAGGCTTTAGGTTGTTCCTAGTAGCCCTCGAAGTCAGAGAATAGGTAGACAGTGGGAGAGAAAATGAGGTTCTCCCTGAGGACCCATACAGCGGACGTACGCTCTCGACCCTGGACATACGGTCAATGTGTGACAGGAAAACCCTATTTTCACCAATCGTCCCATTGCTCCTGTTTTCCTTACTTTAGAGTCGTTTAGTAGAATTATGACTAATAGAAGGTTTTCCACAGATTTGGAGAACCCGAATCTTTTGGAGTTTTCAGAGACACGTATCGATCCAGGTGAGTTTTAACTCACATAATGCGCACTGTTATTTTTCATGCACTGCATGTCTATTTTGTGTACCAAGCAAACATGAATATTTTACAACTCTCACATTTTGTATGAATTGCACATGAACTCTGTCTTTTGAGAAAAACGTTGTGCTGAACATGTTAACCAAGTGGGACTTGTAAAATGACATGCATATAAAATACAGACAAGATAATTGCATTGTATGACATGGTACACCGGTACGTGTGGTAATAATGGCCATGGGCTTACTATACATGTTAGCTTTATGGTCAAATGTGTGCATTATGTGAGGGCTGTGGATCCATTGGTTTCGTGACCTTGATGCAACCATTCCTAATGGTTCGGTCACTACAAGATGAACGTCATTAGATGGTGTGGGTCACTCGGGGTCAGACCCGATCGTGCCACTAATGTTACGTACGGTATGTTGTGTAATGGCTGGGGCACTGGCATTGTACTATAGGTCCCTTGGGCAACATCAACCCTGCTGAGAATGGGTAATATCTCGAGTAGATCATACTGTTGAACTATGACCATTGTTTACATCATATGCATATATCATTACTATATAAATATCTTGCATAATTAAACTGTCATGATGGAACTTCTTTTATTTATTAAACACCTGAGTTCATTACTAAAACTGGCATTGGTATTATCTGCGTTAAAAATCACTAAGTCTTAGACTTACCCCCTTATTTTATGTCTTTCCCCATCATTACAAATAATTACGCGGTTTAGCAGCTTTAGACGAGGATGCTATCGGAGCCTACTTGGGTGATCGCACAGGATCTGATTCGGGTGATTTTTTAGGATATGGATCCGGTCTGGTTTAGGACAATGTGGGAGGATGGAGGATCTGCCCGTACAGATCTGATAGAGATTCTGATCTCATTAGCTCTGTTAAAGCTTAAGTCTAGGCTTTAATCTGTTGATCTTTTGTGAACAATATTGTAGTATCTTATTTTAGGAATGTATCTATTTGACGGTCTGATGACCGATACATTTTTGTGACTTTTATAATATTATGGATGTAGTACTTGTCTTTGGTATTGCTGTGTGATGTTTCATTTATTATCTCTTGATCCCATAGTCTTTGTTAAAGTCTTTCGCTGTAATTTTCTCGTTACGATGAGAAAGGTGTTTTCCCAGAGATCGTGTCTCGGAGGTACATGGCTGGGATGACGCACCGTGGGTCAATTACTAGTTAATTGATATTTTTATCGGGCGGGGCATCACAGTTGGTATCAGAGCTCTTTTGCTCTGAGAAAGATTATAGGATAGAAGGAAAACAGAACTTAGGCTATGATCACACCAGAGATTAGGCTAGATATGCAATTAGGACTTAGTCTTCAGGTTTGTTTGCTTGGTTCTAGTAGAGTCGGTTCTAACTCTGCTCTCCGCTGCATAGAATATCGCCCCCGAATGAACCCTGCAACCGAACCTAACGTGATGGAGATTGGAGAAGGAGGTGTCCACCTTGAGCCTGTGGACATCCCCATTGATGAAGCAACACTCCCTAGAAGTCAAGTGATAGACGCGATTGGCCAGTTGGTTTCAGCCATAGATCGCCATAGGGTTGCGAGACAGCCAGCTGAAGGTACTAGGTGTTCTCTAAAGGATTTCTGTAGTCATCACTCGGAGAGTTTTGACGAGATAGGCGACCACATTCGTGCTGAGAATTGATTGAATGACGTGGAGGAGTTGTTAGCTACCTTTGGGTGTACGAATGAGCAGAAGGTGGCTTATGCTGCTTATTAGCTAACGGGAGAGGCTAAGCACTAGTGGTAGGACAAGAAAGTAGTGCTTGTCTCTGACTTGGGTTCGAAGACTACCATTTCTTGGGAGGTCGTCAAACACGAGTTCAATCAACACTTCTTTCCAATAGTCATGCAGGAGGTGAAGGCACGCGAGTTTTTGGATTTGGTCCAAGGAGGGATGTCAATGATTGAGTACACAGCAAAGTTTCTACAGTTGTTACGCTTTGGGTTGTACCTCATCCCGACGGAGGAAAAGAAAGCGAAGAAGTTCGAACGAGGTCTGAACTCTCGCATTCGGATTATGATGAGCTGTTTCAACATCTGGGATTTCTCCCAATTGGTCGATAAGGCGTTGATCTATGAGGAAAGTCTAAAGGAGAATGCAGCTGAGTACGCGAATCAGAAAAGGAGGACTCAAGGAACTGGTGCTTCGGTCGGAGGAGCTGATGTTGTGACAAATACTACCTAAATTAATAGATAATATTTGCTACGTTTTACTTGCAAGTGCACAAGGTCAAAAGATGTAGTAAAGTGTAAGTGCAAGATCGATCCCATAGGGATTGGTAAATTACGCTTAAAATTAGATTTGCGATAAAAAGTAAGAGAGAAAAATTGAGTTTGATTTAAATAATGCGAAAGAGGTAGGGCTTTGATTTCCACCACTAATCATGCTTATATAATAAAAAAATATGCCAATGCTCAAATTACATGATGAATATTCAATGGTTGCCAACCTAAGGGCATGGTGTATACTCCTTAAGCTATTGGTTTCCCTAAGCAACGAATTAGGCATGGTGTATACTCTAACTCTTTTCTTCCCTAAAGGATTTAGCATGGTGTATACTAAGTTGTTCTCTAGGAAAGCATATGAACTGTGAAAACCGACAACCACATGAGACCTAGGGCATGGTGTATACTCCCGGTTTCCCATGTTGATTAACCCAAGAACCCGGTGTGGATTACTTTCGTTACTTATGTTAAACCCAGGACTCGGTCATCCAAATTGATCTAACTAACAAGTCCATACCACATGCATATGTTGATCAGGCAGACACATATGAGGAATTCATGAAAACAGGTATTAATCAAGTTAAATACTATCATGCAATTATCGCAAAGGCGCCAATATTGAATTAAAATATAAACATAATTAGGGCTTCAATCTAGCCCTACTAAAAGGTTTAGTTACACATAATATTGATGCTAATCATCTTCATAAAAGAAACTTAAGGAAAAGAATAAACCCGGAAAAATTGTTCTCTTGAAAGCCGTAAATTCTTCTCCGAAAATCGCCTCCTTTCTTCTATGTTTACATGCCTATTTATAGACTCTAAGAAGATTCTAGAAACCCTAAAAATCGTAGGGTTTGAATCCTTGTGCAACAAGGATTTACAAACCCTAAAACTAAGAACTTCCATAATAGGGCTGCGGCTGGTTTGGGCTTCACGCCTAGGTGCGCTCGATCGCACTCGGGCTGCGATCGATCGCACTGTGGTCGATCTCCCTCTTTTGCGCACGAACGCAGGTGCGTTCAATCTTCTTCTTGGGCGCTCGAGCGCTGGTGCGCTCGATCGCAGGTATCCTGCGATCGTTCGCACTTACAGCCTCCAGATCCTTCTTGAGCTTCCTCTAGTTTTCTCCAAATTCTCTTCCGTTAAGCCCTAAACTTTCTTTTCTTCCAAAGGCCTGTAAAATAGAGAAAACACAAAAAGAAGTAAAATAGAACAAAATAACACATCCTAAAGGCATAACAAACATAAATTAAGGGGCTTAAATATGCACTTATCACACCCCCAAACTTACATATTGCTAGTCCCTTAGCAATATAAACTAAAAACTAAATGCAAAAATAAAAAGATAAATCCAACTTTCGCGGGATGAACGATTGCATTTAACATATGCAACAAGCCTTTTAAACCTCTAAGAATTCCTTAGAGGACGAGTTGAGTCTCGTGAGGGTTTTCCAGAAATGTTACCCATAAACATTATGCCCAGTTCATGTTATCTGAAAATTAAGGTATCACTCAATAATGACTATGCTACTAAGCATACTCTGAGCACTAACACATTGTTCATATTTCCGTCTATCGATAAAGTACATATGCATATCCTATTGTTGCTACAAAATCTTGTCGAACTAATCAATGCAAACACTGTTTTAAGATGTCACAACGGATATTTGTCCGAAGATGAATCATCTGATGAATCTCCGGTTGTAACAAAAGTCGACGTTTAACGATTTGCAAACAACAATCAACACACTTTTGTCACTAAAATGCATTAAAACGAACAAACATAAAATTAAACGACAGAATAATACGAACTAAACATGAATATATATAAACAAATCATTAGTAAAGGGAATAAGAGACTAAATAAAAGCAAAATAAAATATTAAATAAATAAATGACAATTTAGGAGGGCTTTACAATGGAAACCAGAGGGTTTGAGGCCCTAAAGGCGCCTCCCAAATGTAAGAAAAGATGAATTACACAAAGTCCTATTTATAGAGAAAATTTAGTGTGTTGCCAGGTCAGGGGTGCGTTCGATTGCACATAGTGCGGTCGATCGCACATAATTGCCCACGGTGCAAGGTTGAAGCGATGAATGATAAGGCCGGCTAGGGCGACATGGGAAATGCGGGCTAACAAGGCGTGCGATCGAACGTGGCTTCTGCGTTCGACCGTTGTGCGTTCGATCGCACTTACAAAGGCTAAAGTTCCATCTTTGCTTAATTCGGCCCCTTTGAACCACAATTCGCACCAAGGACCTACAACACACTAAAACACTAAAACGACACAAAATATTAGATATTAACAACACTAAGAGCCTAACAAACATAAGTTAAGGGGGGTCCAATATACAATATTTGACACCGATCACCTTTGGCGTCAGCCCAAGTTTAAGCGCTTGTTCCAGGAGAACCGGAAGGAGGATTGGAAGTAGTGACAAGTACCGCCCCTATACTTGGATTTGAAGCTTCAGTTTTGTTTGATGGGCTACCCATTCTTTCGTATCGTTAGTGTTTGTAAGGTTGTCTAGACTTGTTGTGAGAAATTTGGAACCTGGTCTAGTTGTAACTACCCCCGTAGGGAAAACTGTGGTCTGTAAGCATATAGTTTGCAAATGCCCTGTTAGCATTTGTGGAAGAGTACTTCCCGCAAAATTAGTTGTTCTCCCTATGTTTAGTTATGATGTTATTCTCGAAATGGATTGGTTGACGAACCATTCAGCTGTTATCGACTGCGCTTTGAAGCGAGTGACGCTTACACCGTGGGGAGAAGAAAAAGTGACGTACGTTGGATCGCGAGCAAGGTCTTTACCTCCAATGATTTCGGCCGTGCAGGCAAGGAAGCTTATCATCGGAGGTGATTAAGCATTTTTGGCGTTTGTTGTTGCTCCAACGAAGCAAGCAAGGAAGAATCTGGAAGAGATTCCTGTGGTGTGCGAGTATCCAGATGTCTTTTCATCAAACTACTCTGGATTACCACCGTAGAGGGAGGTGGAGTTTGGGATTGAGTGTGTGCCAGACACTAATCCTAACTCTAAGGCACCTTATAGGATGGCATCGTCAGAATTGAAAGAGCTAAAGGAACAGCTCCAGGAGCTTTTGGACAAGGGTTTTATTCGCTCTAGTATATCACCGTGGGGAGCGCCGGTGTTGTTTGTTAAGAAGAAGGATGGGTGAATGAGGATGTGCATTGACTATCGGGAGTTGAATAAGGTGACGATCAAGAATCGATATCCTTTGCCAAGGATTGACGACCTGTTGGATCAGCTGCAAGGAGCGCGAGTGTTTTCTAAGGTCGATCTGCGCTCAGGCTATCACCAAGTAAGGGTGAAGGAAGAGGACATTCCTAAAACAGCCTTTATGACTCGTTATGGACACTACGAGTTCTTAGTTATGTCTTTTGGACTTACTAATGCACCAGCAGTCTTTATGGACACGATGAACAGAGTCTTTCATGACTATTTGGATCAGTTCACCGTTGTCTTTATTGACGATATTTTGATCTACTCAAGGATGTCTGAGGAGCACGCGGAGCATCTGCGGAAAGCATTGGAGAGGCTTAGGAGGGAGAAGCTCTATACCAAACTCGAGAAGTGCGAGTTTTGGCTGGATAGCGTTTCTTTCCTCGGACATGTGATTTCGGGTGAAGGAGTAGTAATTGACTCAAAAAAGGTGAAGGCCATGGTAGAGTGGACGAGACCAACTAGCGTGTTTGAGATTCAAAGTTTTTTAGGACTCGCTGGTTATTATCGACGCTTCATCAAAGGTTTTTCGAAGCTGTCAAAACCACTCACTGCTTTGACTAGGAAGAATGCTCGTTTTATTTGGACGGAGGAATGTGAGCGATATTTCCAAGAGCTAAAGAGGCGATTGGTGACTGCTACAGTGTTGGCATTACCTACGGAATCTAGTAATTTTGTAGTGTATAGCGACGCTTCTAAGAAGGGTTTAGGTTGCGTGCTGATGCAGAACGGCAATGTTATTACCTATGCTTCACTCCAGCTAAAACCATACGAGCAAAACTATCCTACACACGACCTGGAGTTGGCAGCAGTTGTGTTTGCTCTTAAGATTTGGAGGCACTGCTTGTATGGCGAGCGGTGCGAGATCTACACGGACCATAAGAGCTTAAAGTATTTCTTCACTTAGAAGGAACTGAACATGAGGCAGAGGAGGTGGCTAGAGCTGATCAAGGATTATGATTATGAGATCAATTATCATCTTGGTAAGGCTAACGTTGTGGTAGTGTGCTGCCAGGTCAGGGGTGCGTTCGAACGCAGGGGGTGCGTTCGAACGCAATGCTGCATGCGTTCGATCATGGTGCTGTGCGTTCGTTCGCAGCCACATCGCCGTGCCACGTGAGTTCGAGTGTAGGCGCTGTGTTCGACCGCAGTGCATTCGAACGCACTACGTGCAGTCAAACGCACATAACTGCCCATGGCGCAAGGTTGAAGCGATANATCTAGTAATTTTGTAGTGTATAGCGACGCTTCTAAGAAGGGTTTAGGTTGCGTGCTGATGCAGAACGGCAATGTTATTACCTATGCTTCACTCCAGCTAAAACCATACGAGCAAAACTATCCTACACACGACCTGGAGTTGGCAGCAGTTGTGTTTGCTCTTAAGATTTGGAGGCACTGCTTGTATGGCGAGCGGTGCGAGATCTACACGGACCATAAGAGCTTAAAGTATTTCTTCACTTAGAAGGAACTGAACATGAGGCAGAGGAGGTGGCTAGAGCTGATCAAGGATTATGATTATGAGATCAATTATCATCTTGGTAAGGCTAACGTTGTGGCAGACGCGTTGAGCAGGAAATCAACGGTGGAGCTTGCTGCCCTTGGAACTTCTCAACCTCGGTTGATTAAGGAACTCACTGGGATGGGATTGGAAGTAGTAGGCGAAGGTGTGCCTATACACCTGGCTAACCTAATGGTTCAGTCAGAATTGCTTGTAAGAATCAAGGCTGCTCAGCTGAAGGATCCTGAGTGTGCCAAGATCAAGCAATTGCTTGAGGAAGGTAAGGCAAAGGCGTTTTGTCTTAAGGAGGACGGGGTTGCTTACCCATTTCAATCAAGTGTGTGTGCCGGGAATCAGAGACCTAAGGAAGGAGATAATGAGTGAGGCTCATCATTCTCCATACACTGTGCATCCTGGAGACACCAAGATGTACCTTGATGTGAAGGGATCATATTGGTGGAACAATATGAAGAAGGACATTGCGAAGTTTGTGGAGCAGTGTTCGACCTGCCAACAAGTGAAGGCAAAACATCAGAGACCGGTAGGGATGCTTAAGCCGTTGCTAATACCGAAGTGGAAGTGGGGCGAAATTGCGATGGACTTTATCTTGGGTTTACCAAAGACACCCACTGGAGAAGATTTCATTTCGGTTGTTGTCGACCGTTTAACAAAGAGTGCTCATTTTATTCCCTTAAAGGTTAAGGATCCGATGGATAAGTTGGCCAGACTATATGTTCAAAATGTAGTCTGTTTACACGGAGTACCATCGGCAATCAATTCGGACAGAGACTCTCATTTTACTTCAAGGTTCTGGCAAAGTCTTCAGAAGGAAATGGAGACAGAGCTAAAGTTCAGTACTGCTTTTCATCCTCGGACAGACGGTCAGTCTGAACGGACAAACCAGATCTTAGAGGATATGTTGCAGGAATGTGTGTTGAATTCAAAGGTAGCTGGGTTCAGTACTTGCCTTTGATTGAGTTTGCCTACAACAATAGTTATCAGGCGACTATTGGTATGCCGCCGTATAAAGCACTTTATGGACGAAAGTGTCAGTCGCCCTTGTATTGGGACAATGTCGATGAGAGACAGACGTTGGGGCCGAAACTGATTTAGGACACTCGTGAGAAGGTGCGTGTCATCAAGGAACGAATGAGTACCACTCAGAGTCGGTAAAAGAGTTATGCTGATAACTGAAGAAGGCCTTCGGAGTTTGAAGTAGGGGATCGTGTGTTCCTAAAGTTATCGTCGATGAGGGGAGTAATGTGGTTTGGGAAGAAGGGGAAGCTTAGCCCAAGGTTTGTTGGACCGTTCGAAATTACTCAAAGAGTGGAGAGGTTGGCTTATAGGATTGCCTTACCCCAAATTTGGTCGAAACGCATGACATTTTCCACGTATCGATGTTAAGGAAGCACATCGCTAACCCCGATGTAATTGTGGAGTATAAGCCGTTAAAAATCTAGGAGGGATTAACTTACGTGGAAGAACCGGCTAAAATTGTGGATAAGAAGGAGCAGGTGTTGAGTACCAAGATGATTTCTATTGTCAAGGTACTGTGGCGCAACCATGGAGTTGAGGAGGCATTGTGGGAAGCCGAACACGACATGCGGAGTTGTTACCCGCATTTGTTTGAATGATTGTCTATGACTTTTTCTTTTAACATTATACTTGGACAGTATACCTATTTCCATTTTAGGTAAGGAAATAGTTGGCTAAGAAAGGGTTATTTCTTTTAAGTATTATGGCACCTATACCAATTGACCTGGACTGCGTATGGAACTACTCCTTCTGCGAGTGGATAGACTTAGGAGTAGAGATTGACGAGGATTGGTATAGTGTGGGTAACATCGAGTACGATGCACTCGACGACTTACGAGGCGATTTTCTGCAACTGTTTGAAGAGGATGATGTGCCGTTTAACGGATGGGATGAGATAGTCCAAAAACTTACCGAGCATGGTGAAGAGTACTCTACAGACGAAAGGTAACATTCTACTCCTCATTAAGTGTTGTTCTTTGGCTACTTGTCTCGGAATTTTGAGGACGAAATTCTTATAAGGAGGGGAGAATGTAGTGACCCAAATTCTTAGCTAAGCGTAAGTAGCTTGGTTGGGGAGATTAATTTGGGCTTTGGGTTACTAAGGACGCCAAAAGGGTAATTTGGACTTTTGGATAGACTTACGCTAGGTCTGGCGGACATACGCTGTTGTTTGTAGTGCAGACGTACGTGGAGGGACCACCAAATGTACGCTCTGCAAACCGTACAGGTGGACATACGTGGGACCACCAGCCGTACGCTACTTTTTGAATACCCTTTGGTTAATACCTAGACGTACGAGGCAACCATAGAACCGCTGGGCAAGAACCACCGGACGTACGTCCCTTGGCCGGACGTCCACTGCTTTTCTGAGCCTAAAAATAGCACCCTACCCTCTCGTGTTTTTCATAACTTCATAACGCACCCAGGCTGCCAAAGTGTTCCCAGAGTGTTTCCAAGTATTTGTGAGTGTTTGGTGAGCGTGTGTGTGTGGCGTTTGCGAGTTTCAGAATGTTCGTGAGGTGAAACTCTTGCGGTTTTGTTTCAAGGAGGTAATGTTCTATCCTTAGCTTTTAATTACGTCGTTATTGATGAGTGCCTAAAAATGCTTATTTGGACCCCTTAATTTACATTTGTTAGGCTCTTAGTTTTGTTAATATCTAATGTTTTATCTTGTTTTAGTGTTTTAGTGTGTTGTAGGTCCTTGGAGCAAAAGGTGGCTCAAAGGGGAGAAATTAAGCAAAGAAGGAGTCAAGCCCCTGGAAATGCGTTCGAACGCACTGTGGTCGAACGCAGAAGCCATGTTTGATCGCACGTCTTGTCAGCCCGTGTTTCCCGCGTCTCCCTAGCCGGCCCTATCGTTCATCGCTTCAACCTCGCGCCGTGGGCAGTTATGTGCGTTCGAACGCACTTGATGCGATCGAACGCACTACGGTCAAACGCAACACCTACTCTTGAACGCAGGCGGCACGGCGATGCGCCTGCGACCGAACGCAAGCAGGGTTGCGTTTGAACGCACCCCTGACCTAGCAAAACACTAAATTTTATCTATAAATAAGACTTTGTGTATTTCGTATTTTGCATGTTTGGGAGGCGCCCCTATGGCCTCAAACCCTCTGTTTTCCACTGTAAATCCCTCCTAAATTGTCATTTATTTATTTAATGTTTTATTTTGCTTTTACTTAGTCTCTTATTCCCTTCACTTTAGATTTGTTTACATATATTCATGTTTAGTTCATATTATTCTGTCATTTCATTTTATGTTTATTAATTTCAATGCATTTTAGTGACAAAAGTGTGTTGATTGTTGTTTGCAAATCGTTAAACGTTGACTTTCGCTGCAACCGGAGATACATCGGATGATTCGTCTTCGGACCAATATCCGTTGTGACCTCTTAACATTATTTCCATTGGTTAGTTCGACAAGATTTTGTAGCAACAATAGGATATGCATGTGTGCTTTATTGATAGACGGAAATATGAACAATGTGTTAGCGCTCAGAGTATGCCTAGTAGCATAGTCGTTATTGAGTATGAGCTAAGCATGTTTATTTGTTAATTAATTTGTGGTGAGGTGGATTAGGGACCGTAGTCGTTTTTATTTATTTATTTTATTGCATTTTAATCTAGTTTATTTTTATGCATACCAACTGTTTGATTTTGGGACTAGGTTAAGATAGGATTAGTTTAGACAATTTAAAATTAGTTTTTAACAAAACACGATTCTCTGTGGGTTCGACCTCGCACTTGCACATCCGCTATATTACAAATGACTTGTGCAATTGGCGAGTACAATTAAATTTGTACATCAAATTTTGGCGTCGTTGTCGGGGAGTTGTAGTTTTGTTTGAATTGATTTTTTTTGTTTAGATTAATTTTATTTTTCTACTAGTTATTTTATTGTGCATTTATTTTATTTGTTTTCGTGCTTTTGTATAGAAAAAATCCAAAAACATTAGTGTCTGGCTAATTTTCATAGTTTCTGGAAAATCAGGCACTGATAGTGCGATTGATCGCACCTAGTTGCGATCGAATGCACTTGAGCCTAGTCCTTCAGTCGCATACCTGCGCTCGCTTTATACGCTGCTGCGTGCGAGCGCACGCCTCTGACAGACCGCAGTGCGCCGTTGCGAACAATCGTACCTTAGTTGCGATCGAACGCACGAGCACACACTACTATATTTCTTCATATCTACGTGTCTACGATCGAACGTAGTGTCCTGCGCTCAAACGCACTTCAGCTGGCTGCACCAACAGACCCGAGGCAGTGTATGTGTCCTTTTCTCTTTTTTTTTTTTAGTTATTTTATTTAATTATTGTTTTGTCTGTTTTTTTTAATTATTTGGCCTGTTTTTATTTATTTACCTGTTGTTGTTAGTTTTGTTTAGTTTAATTTAATTTTTATTTATTTAATTAGTTTATTGTTTTGTTAATTTGTTGTTTAGTTATTTATTTAGTTTTTTAGTTTTTGTTTATTTTATTTTTGCTGTTATTGTTTCATGTGGGATATTTTAAACTGTTTGGGTGAAGCATGAGTCTTCCGTTTAATTATTTTGATGTTTCCCCTAGTGGTAGGATGCCTAATCCTACCAATTTGCACCTATATGAACCTTGTTCACACTGCTCCAGCCCTTATCATAGTATAGGTGATTGTCCGCATTGGAGGCAATTTTCCAATTTTTCATGAGCAGTTGAACACCACTTTCTTCAGTCCTGGGTTTGAATCAGATTCAAATTTTTATAACCCGGACTGGAGAAACCATTCTGATTTTTTGTGGCATGATCATGTTACAGAAAATTTTGCTTCCCAGGTTGACAAACTTCACCATCCTGAATATCCGCAGTTCGACAACCATTTTTCTTCCCATTCATCATTTGACTATCCTCCTGAGAAATCTTCTTTGGAAGAAACTCTTAAGGAATTCATGGAACTAGTCGGCCAACCCACCATTCCTACGCCACAAGAACCATTATTGGAAGACGCACTCAAGGCGTTTAGGAAAACAATTAACCAACCTTGTCAAGAAATCATAGATGCCACTGTGACAAACACTGAAGCAGTTACAAGGTTGGAAGGACAGCTTGGTCATCTAGTCGCTAAATTCAACAGAATTGAGGAAGAGGAACTTCAAAGTCAGGAGATGGCAAGAGGGCAGTGCATGATTGATGAGGATTGCCCCAGCGATCCTCATCATGAAAATGTCCAAGCCACCACCATACTTGTTAGTGAGGAAAGAGCTGATGATCATGAGGAGGAAAAGAAAGAGGAGCAAGTTGAGCAATTTGAGCCCCCGCCAAATCCAATTCCGTCCAACGACAAGGAAGTGAGTACTGAAGCTCACTCCTTCATCGCAATCCCTCTCGAGACATTTCATGCACCTCAAGTTTCATCTTTTCAATGTCTCGAAGAACCATCGTATGTAGAGATCTTCAAGGAATCACACACAGAAGATCACAAATCTAGGAACCACGTTCCTAAGTGGATTCCTCGAAATAAGGTTAACTACATAAGATGGCGGAACATCCTTCTAGAGGGGTATCAAATTTTAAAGAAGAAATGATGGAAGGGATTGGTTGGACACCTATACGAGTAGGGAAGGTGCTGTATGTTTTCTTTTTTATTTTCTGCACTTTAATTTTTGTCATTTTCTATTTGTTATTTTATTTTATTTTGTTTCTAACAGCAATTAACCTTTGTGATGTTTGATCTTTGAGAAAAAGATTGCTGTTAGTTTTTGACAGGTGTTTTGATGTTTAAGTTTGGGGGACGCCTTGGACTTTGCACATCTTGGTTCTTCATCCCACTGTATAGTATTTCTTGCCACATTGGGGACAACGTGTCATTTAAGTTTGGGGGTGTGGACAAACATTTTGTCTATTTTGTTTGTTTATTTTCTTGTTTTGTTTTATTTTTGTCTGTATATAAAATTTTTTTTGTTTGTTTGTTGCTATGTTGTTGGGCACAACTTACATCGTAACTGTGGACTGCATGTCATTGGTGTGTTTAACTTGTTTGAACATTGCATATCATTAGAAATCCCAGTTTTTGATTCATGTGTTGGATTAGAGAGACTCCACTTGTTTGATCGATATTTCACATGCACACTAGCATTAGGGCCTGTGGGGTATGAGATTTGACTTTGAAGTGTGTGTCTTGAGATTTTTAGGTTTGCGATGTGAAGATGAAAACCATGGCCACTTTAAAAAAAAATAAAAAAATTAGAATAAGTCGAGTTTTTCATTGAGTAACCGGACCTCTTGCCTGGCCAAGCAATGAGTGTTCGCGTCAAAAGATGAGAAACTCCAAAAAATTGTATGGCTAGTTTAGGCTCCATAGCTCTTTTGACTTGAGTAATTAAGCCCTAGGGATGTCTCTACATCTAGTGCCCTAAAGCCGTCTGGCTTAGGAGCCACTGGCCCAACACTCGTTACATAGGTCATTTAGAAGCTTAAGGGAGTCAAGCATTGCACAGCTGGTCGTACCAAATTTAGGTACTCGCAATTGTACAAACCGTAGTTCGTATAGCGTTGCGCAAGTACCGAGATCGAACCACAAGGAACCGTGTATTGTTTAAACGAAATTAACTTTGAGTCTAGGTTACTGTTACTTTAACCTAGCTCTGATGTGGGTGATTGGTGACAACGAAAATATAAACTAATTTAATGTAGAAAAGTAAACAAAATAAAACACTAAGGCTATGCTTTTCACCTCACCATTTCAAAAATGCAAATTGAAAATGCTAAGCCAACATATCCGTCTATCGGTTAAAAAATAACGCTTTATCTCTTGCGCCTATCGAAGGATTCAAGGAATCCGTCCATTTGACGAAAGACAAACCATAAACGGTTTAAGGCCCAAAGGATCCAAAGTGAATGTGTTAAGACACAAACTACTCTGGATAAATGGGTGTAAACCGAAGGATGGAATGTATCCATCGGACGAAAAACCAAGAATAAACGACTACGGTGCAATCTCACTTGGTTTTGTCACCAAACCAAGTGAGAGACAATTAAGCAACAAAGAAATAACGGAAATAATTAACTTAAACATAAACAATAAGCATAAAATCCTTGGTGAGGCTACATCCTCAACCTTAGTTGAGGATTTAGCCTCCCATGTGATAAGGAAGCATAAATGAACTAAAATAAAGCATTAGCATTAAATAATATAAAGGGTTACAAAGAAAAAGGGCAGAGCAGGGCCTACAATGGCAAACTGCTCTTAAAAACACGCCCAAAAGAAAAGCTCTCGACAAAATGGACCTAGGGTCCTATTTATAGACTGACAGGTC
>VIBQ01000116.1:36786-88074 GCA_006937295.1 Carpinus fangiana | reverse complement strand
GTTACTTATGTTAAACCCAGGACTCGGTCATCCAAATTGATCTAACTAACAAGTCCATACCACATGCATATGTTGATCAGGCAGACACATATGAGGAATTCATGGAAACAGGTATTAATCAAGTTAAATACTATCATGCAATTATCGCAAAGGCGCCAATATTGAATTAAAATATAAACATAATTAGGGCTTCAATCTAGCCCTACTGAAAGGTTTAGTTACACATAATATTGATGCTAATCATCTTCATAAAATAAACTTAAGGAAAAGAATAAACCCGGAAAAATTGTTCTCTTGAAAGCAGTAATTTCCTCTCCACAAATCGCCTCCTTTCTTCTGTGTTTACATGCCTATTTATAGACTCTAAGAGGATTCTAGAAACCCTAAAAATCGTAGGATTTGAATCCTTGTGCAACAAGGATTTACAAAAACCCTAAAAACTAAGAACTTCCATAATAGGGCTGCGGTTGGTTTGGGCTTCACGCATAGGTGCTCTCGATCGCAGTCGGGCTGCGATCGATCGGGCTGCGATCGATCGCACTGTGATCGATCTTCTTCTTTTGCGCACGAACGCAGGTGCATTCGATCCTCTTCTTGGGCGCTCGAGCGCTGGTGCGCTCGATCGCAGGTATCCTGCGCTCGTTCGCACTTACAGCTTCCAGCTCCTTCTTGAGCTTCTTCTAGTTTTTTTCTCCAAATTCTCTTCCGTTAAGCCCTAAACTTTCTTTTCTTCCAAAGGCCTATAAAACCGAGAAAACGCAAAAAGAAGTAAAATAGAACAAAATAACACACACTAAAGGCATAACAAACATAAATTAAGGGGCTTAAATATGAATATTTAAGCACTTATCAGCAAGAGGTCCAGTTACTTGGTGAAAAGCTCAAAATGATCATCAAATTTTATTTTATTTTTTATTTTTTTAACTACAGTTATCTTTCCAACGGGTTACCCAACTACATTTAAGCTTACAAAACTATCATGACCAAAATCAGATTTTTATCCCACAAATTACGTGCCAGTTGTGCTTGTGAAACTCAAATTGAACTATAATATCTCATGCTGCCAAGAAAGTAATATAATTGAAATTCCCTTAATTAAAGTGATCATATGTTCATCAAATTAAGCACACAAGAAAATAAACCATAATTGACATAAAATGCATAATTAAAAACAAAATGTGCACATATGATAAAAATATGCCCAAACTCAAAATTTGCACTGTCCATAGTGTGCTGATATAGAAAATAAGAATGTAGTGCAAAGGGGTGTGAAAAATAATAACCAAAACGTCATGAAGACGTCACAGGGCTGGTGGTGTAGAAGGTCCCGAGGCTGGTGGCAGTCTGTCTAAGATGGATCGAAACATCTCCTGGATCTCGAGCCTGTCCTGACGAGCATCCCTCTGCAAATCTGCGATCTGAGATCGAACGTCCACTAAGGTGTCCTGGAAGTGTAATAAATCTGAGGCTCTGAGCGTGATCGTCTCCTCATACTCCTCTTCTTCCTCGGGCTGCTCCTCTTGCTCTACCGCTCTCTCTGGCTTAGCTGCCATCTCAGGAATGTCCATGGGCTCTGGCTCTGGCTCTGGTGCTGGTGCGTCTCTAGGCATGTGGGACAAACTCTGGTTCCACTGGATGCGGCCGAAATATGGGCTCTCAGTGATCGGCCTGTCTGCAGGACTACCTTTAATCCCTTTCTTTCTCAGAATGTGAGTGACGAGAAAAGGGAAAGGCAAACCCCAGGTCTTCGTGTGCTCAGCCCCCCGATGGTGCACTCCTTCACAAAATTTCTGAATCTGTCGCCATAAGATGTTAGGAATGGAGCACCAGAAACCTCTGTGGAACGAGTAGAGGACACTAAGGAACAAGTCTCGCCTTTGTGTCTTATGTCCCAAAGGACACACGTTCATGTACAGCACCATATCAATAAATAGAAGATTCTGAGGAATCTTTGTCTTGCTGGCTGCATTACAGCGACTGTTTGCATATTGCTCCTCACACATGTCGAAAATGATGTCCTCGAGTGTGAGCATGGATGGGCACTCAAACCAAGGAACGTTCGACTCAGGAGGCTCATGGCTGCACATCGGAACGACCGTTACATTGGCTATGGTCACCTCCACTTCTCTTCTGTCAATGGAAGAGAAAAGTATGTCCGACTGGTCGCATTCAATCCTCAGATGCTTGTAAAACTCTCTGACCAAGCGCTCGTATGCAGTGGAGGCGACGGGTTTGAAAAGCCTCTTCAAACCCCGGTGTTTCAATTCTTCGACCGCCCAACTTGTAGCTTTATTGTTGGAGAACTCCTCTTTGATGGCGAAGGTGTTCTCCAAAAGGAGCTTACGGCTCTCAATCGACGGCCTGGTAACAATGGCATGGGACCCAGATGATTGGGATGACGAACCTCACCCTCTAGGCATGCTGGAGGTTCGTTGGGGCCTTTTTTGAGCACCTGGTGTGCAACCCAAAAATAAAGGGTTTTGGAATCCTTTCCAAATCTAATCCAACCCCCTGCAATCAACAAGATATCCAACACAGAATCAAGGGGCACAATTCGTGAGTGGATTTGTGCCCTTTGATTGAACAAAAAAATGACAAAAAATGGGGGAATTTGGGGGTAAATGGGTTTTGGGTTTTGTGGAAAAAAAATGGGGAAAAGAGGGGATTTGAGGGGAGAAAGTGGTTGGGTGGCAGCTTAGAAAGGCAGACGATGGTGCGGTGGTGGTGGGTGTGGTCTTTGGGAGAAGAGGGACGGAGGGGGTGGGTGTGGTGTTTGGGTGGTGTATGGGAGAAGAGGGACGGAGGTGGGAGGAGGAGAGAGTGTACGGCCCTGGGAAAATGAGGGAAATGGGGAGAGAAAATGACCTAAAAGTAGGTCACATGAGACCTAAAAACGAGTACGTTCGACCGCACTCGTGCTGAGTGCATAGGTGTTAAGTGATTCATGCGTTCGAACGTACAGAGTCAGTTTGAACGCATGCGTGCAGGGGAGTGTGTGTGTGTTAGGGCGCTACGGTCGAACAAACATAAGTGAGTTCGAATGTAGATCTGTGTCTACGTTCGAACGCAAAGAGTGTGTTCGAACGTAGTGTGCAAAGTAAATTTTTTTTTAAAAAAAAAATTAACTAAGATATTTACACAATAAAATAGATACAAACACAACACACAACTAAAATATTTACACACTGAAAATATTTACAAAAAACACATCTACTCCACCCCCAAACTTAAAACGTCACATTGCCCACAATGTGACAGAATTAGCTAAACCTAGGGGATGGGTCAATTCAGGTATGCATAAAAGAATGCTTCCCCAAATTTGACTAGTAAAAAATAAATGCAAAACATAAAGCAAGAAACATAATGAGGGGTGCCTCCCACAAGCGCTAAGTTTAACGCCTTCAGCTAGACTCGTGATACGGACCAAGCTACCTATAACACTAGGTAGACACAGCAACTGCAGTCCTAAGACTGGTATGTACTAACTTGCCCAGGTCAAACGGGTGATGGTCGTAGCTGGGATGATCAATATGCAACAATGAATATCCAACTGTCCTAATCAACCGATTATCACAAAATGGGGGAGGAAAATAGTCATTCCTTCCCAAGGTCAATCTTGGCTTCCTTGGCCGCATGTGAATGGGAGCAAACCGTTTGCTCTCAGCAATAAAATCAGATGGCTCAAATGCAGAGGAATAAACAGTGGGGAAAACTAAATCCATTGTTTCCCCACACTCCAACTATAGCTCAGATATGGGATCGATAATGGATGTAAGTAGCTTAACTACTTCATCAAAGTACTGATCATCTCCCAACTGAGCAAATATCTCCAGCTCAACGTCCTCCAAACTTGTCTCAACTACTTCCCTAGTTGGCTCAAGTATCCTACCACAATCTATGTTTCCTCCAACCTGAGCGAAACATTCAAATTCTGGATCCTCCAGACTGAGCTCACATATCGGCTCATCATACTGTAGTGGCTCACTCAAATCAAAATGACCTCCAGATGGTGCAAAGCACTCCATGTCAGGGTCCTCCAAGCTAGGCTCATGCAAATCTATCCTAATCAGCCTGTCTAAGTCCAGGTCATCAGAATCCTGAGTAAAACACTCAATCTCTGGGTCTTCAAAATCAAAGTCATCAGTGATTTCTTCAATGAAGCATATAGGATGGGTCTCATCATACTCAAGTGGCTGGCTATTGATGTTGAAAATATTGAGTTCCACTATCATATTTTCGAAAGAGATCTTCATCACTCCCGTCCTACAGTTGATTAGGGCGTTAGCCGTTGCTAAGAAAGGTCGCCCTAATATCACTAGAATTTGATTCACCACATCATGCACTGGCTTCGTATCTATCACTATAAAGTCCATAGGAAAATAAAACTTGTCAACCTTGATCAACAATCCTCAAGTATTCCCCGTGGTCTCTTAAGTGACCTATCTGCTAACTGGAGAGTCACAGTGGTCAGCTTCAACTCTCCCAATCCCAACTTCAAATACACTGAATAGGGAAGAAGATTTACACTTGCCCCCAGATCCAACAATGCCCTATTGATCTGACTCATTCCAATCATGAAAGCAATGGTCAGACACCCAGGGTCCTTATACTTGATTGGCAACTTGCATTGGAGGATGGAGCTCACTTGCTCAGTTAGATAAGCCTTCTTCGAGACATTGGTTTTTCTCTTGATTGTGACCAAATCCTTCAAGAATTTCGCATATGCTGGCACTTGCTGAATTGCATCCAAGAATGGGATGCTTATTTGAACTTGCTTAAACACCTCTAAAATTTCAGTAAATTGTGCATTCTTCTTTGGCGCTCTCAATCTCTCAGGATAAGGGGCTTTTAGGACAAATGACCTCGAAAGGTCCTTCTCAATGGGAGTGACTGTAGATGGCTCAACATCTTTCTTCTCCTTGTTGTCACTCTTCGTCTCCTCTTGCCTGGCAAGGTCTGTTGCTGGCACTGCTTCATCAACTGCCTCTGGATCAGCCACAAGGTTGTCCACTCATCTCCCTGACCTCAGTGTAACAGTAGCATGTGCATGCTCTTGAGTTGAAGAACTTCTGATAGTGCATGCCTTAGGATTGTTCACCGGTTGGCTGGGGAGCTTTTCCTTATCTCTCTCACCTAGGTGACTCCCCAACTGTCCCACTTAGATCTCCAGCTTGGAGATTGCCTGGGTGTTCACCATGGTGGAGTGTCTAACGTCACTGATGGATTGACCAGTCGTCTTCATGAATTCTCTCATTGTCTCTTCTAATGACTGTGTCAATGAGGTTGGGGGTTGAGTGGGGGCTTGATAGGAAGATGACGCTGGCTGGGCCGAACGTCCTTGATTTTGATATGTAGGAGGACATCCTCCTTGATTTGTGGGCTGGTTCTGCTTCCAGGAAAAATTTGGGTGGTTCCTCCACCCTGGATTGTAAGTTTCAGAGTATGGGCCAGTTGAATGCTTTTGGAAATTATTGAAAGCGTTCACTTGTTCCATCTCAGAAAAAATTGTCATCGATGGATAATTCTGTGCTAGGTGCATGGGACTAGCACAGACAGAACAAGTCTCAACAGGAAATGTGTTTGCAGCATTAACGGGTTTTCCCATACTCATTGCATCCAGTCTCTTGACAATGGCATCCATCCTTTGAGTTAACTCTTGCTCGCCGTTTAGCTCCAGGATGCCTCCTTTCTTAGAGTTTCGGGCAGACTTGTCACGACAACTCGTAAAATCTCAGTGTTGGGAGTTGTCGACTATTTTCTCCAAAGCTTTATAAGCTAAGTCTCCCATCAAATTTAGAAATGCCCCTCCATTCATCAACTCGATCATACTACGGTTGGGCTGAGACAACCCTTGGTAGAAGAATTGCACGAGTCACCATTTTTCGTAACCGTGAGGTGGACATTTCATCAATAGATCCTTGAACCGTGCCCAACATTTTGAGAATTTCTCATCCTCATCCTGAGTAAAGGAACTGATTTCCTTTCTTGCCTCGTTTACTCTGGACATTGGGAAAAACTTGTTATAAAACTACTTCAACAGTTCTTCCAATGATGTGATGGAGCCAGGTGCGTTGGAGTCCAACCACTCCGTGGCTCTATCATGAAGTGAGAAAGGAAAAAGTCTGAGGTGGACAGATTCCTCAGAAAAATTTTGAAATTTGGTGGTGGCATAGATATTTTTGAATTTCTTAACATGGGAATATGGGTTTTCATGATCTAAGCCGTAAAAGGATGGTAACATTTGGATTATGTATGGCTTTAGATCATAGTGAGTTGCATTAGTCGGTGGCAACACTATGCATGAATGGGAACTGACCGCAGTAGGTGCGAACAATTCCGAGAGTGATGTCATGAAATCTACGTTATAAGCTCTTATTTGCTCCCCGTTCCCTTCTCTTGCATCTTGATATTCCTCATGCTCCTCCCTTCTTGGATTCCTTTGATCATCCTGGTGCTCCTCCACCCTTGGATTCCTTTGATTATCTCCCATCTCGGCACGTGCTCTAAGGGATCTCCTAAGATTCCTTTCTAAGTCGGAATCTAAAGGTGTTAACTCTAAGTTCAATGATCGCCGACCAAGCATACACTAAATGAGAAACCAAACTAAACTAAGGAAGCAATAACCTAAGTAAGCAAAAATGAATAAAAACAGCAAAATAGGGACTATGAAATCAACAAAAACAGAAATAGATATGCAAAAACTAACAGGGAACAAAAACAAAAACAACAAGATATGCAAAAACAGCAATGAACTAAAAACTACTTAACAATAACCTATCAACAACATGTGAATCAAAACAAAGAAAATTAAAACAAATATAAAAAGATGCAGTAAAAACAGAAAAAATATTAGAAACAGAAAATAAAACTAGCTAAGATAACCTAAACACTTAACAAAACAAGACAATTTAAATAACTAACAATTTAGACTAACAAAACCTCTAACTAAAACATATGCAAATTATATAAACAACTAAAAGCAAAAATAAACTAAACACAACTAATCACAGCAAGCAAAATACTCAAAATAAGTAGTTAAAACAATCAAAATAAGTCTAACAATTAATTAAAACAGAAAGAAATTAAAAACAGAACATACTGCCTCTGGTATGTTGATGCTGGAAGCAGAGGTGCGCTCGAGCGCAAGTCAGTACGTTCGAACGCACTGCGGTCGAACGCAGCGCCTACACTCGAACACATGCGGCACGACGATGCGGCTACGAGCGAACGCACAACACCATGATCGAACGCATGCAGCATTGCGTTCGAACGTACCCCTGACCTGGCAGCACATTAAATTTTGTCTATAAATAGGACTCGTTGTTTTCTTTGTTTTCCACGTTTGGGAGGCGCCCCTAGGGCCTCCAACCCTCCGATTTTACTATGTAACCCTCCTAAACTGTCGTTTATTTATTTAATGTATTATTTTGCTTTTATTCAGTCCCTAATCCACCTCACCATAAATTAATTAACAAATAAACATGCTTAGCTCATATTCAATAACGATTACGCTACTTGGCATATTCTATTTGCTATTGCATTGTTCATATTTCCTTTTATCGATAAAACACATATGCATATCCTATTGTTGCTACAAACTCTTGTTGAACTAACCAACGCAAACACTGTTAAAAGGTCACAACGGATATTGGTCCGAAGACGAATCATCCGATGTATCTCCGGTTGCAGAGAAAGTCAACGTTTAACAATTTGCAAACAACAATCAACACACTTTTGTCACTAAAATGCATTGAAACGAATAAATATAAATTGAAATGACAAAATAATACGAACTAAACATGAATAAATGTAATTAAATCTATAGTGAAGGGAATAAGAGACTAAATAAAAGCAAAATAATACATTAAATAAATAAAAGACAGTTTAGGAGGGTTACATAGTAAAATAGGAGGGTTTGAGGCCCTAAGGGTGCCTCCCAAATGTGGGAAACAAAGAAAACAACGAGCCCTATTTATAGACAAAATTTTAGTGTGCTGCCAGGTCAGGGGTGTGTTTGAACGCAGGTGGTGCGTTCGAATGCAATGCTGCATGCGTTCGATCATGGTGCTGTGCGTTCGTTCGCAGCCACATCGCCGTGCCACGTGAGTTCGAGTGTAGGCACTGTGTTTGACCGCAGTGCATTCGAACGCACTACGTGCAGTCAAACGCACATAACTGCCCATGGCGTTGAAGCGATATATGATAGGGCCGGCTCGGGCGACGCGGGAAAGGCGAGCTAACTAGACCTGCGTTCGAACGTGGTCTATGCGTTCAACCGCACTTGCGTTCGAACACAACAAGTGCGTTCGAACACACTTTGTAGAGGTTGAAATAGTATCTTTGCTTAACTCCGGCCCTTTTGAACCACAATTTGCACCAAGGACCTACAACACATTAAAAAACTAAAACAATACAAAATATTAAATATTAACAAAGCTAAGAGCCTAACAAACGTAAGTTAAGGGGGGTCCAATATACAATATTTGACACCGATCAAATACCCCCAAACTTACATTTTGCTAGTCCCTTAGCAAAACAAAACTGAAAACAAAATAAGAAACATAAATCCACTTTCGTGGGACAAACGATTGCATTTAGCATATGCAACAAGCCTTTTAAACCACTAGGCATCCCTAGTGGACAAGTGAAGTCTCGTGAGGCTTTTTCAGGAATGACACCCTCAAACAATTATTTGGCACTATGTTATTAACGGACAAAGCCCTTCACACAAACACATGGTTCATACATCATTAGCAAATTTAACATGTAGAACATACAAACCACATCATCCAGGCACCCAAACATTATTAAGGTTGGAAAATTGAGACAACACATGCTCCAAAAAGTGCAAAGTGAACTAACAACAAGATCATGGGGTTTCAATTATCCTCCAAAGACGTGTATCCCAAAATTCAAAGGAAAACAATGTAATAAATTAACCAAGGCTTGAATTGAAAAGTACAATTTTTTTGTGTAGGTTGTGCAATGCTTGACTCCCTTAAGCTTCTAAATGACCTATGTAACGAGCGTTGGGCCAGTAACTCCCAAACCAAACGGCTTTAGGGCACTAGATGTAGAGACATCCTTAGAACTTAATTACTCAAGTCAAAAGAGTTACAGAGCCTAAACTAGCCATACAATTTTTTTAGCTGGAATTTCTCATCTTTTGACGCGAGCACTCATTGCTTGGCCAGGCAAGAGGTCCGGTTACTCAATGAGAAACTCACTTTATTATGATTTTTTTTTTTTACAGCCAAGGTTTTCCTCATCACATCGCAAACCTAAAAATCTTAAGACACACACTTCAAAATTAAATCTCATACCCCACAGACCCTAATGCTAGTGTGCATGTGAAATATCAATCAAACAAGTGGAGTCTCTCTAATCCAACTCATGAATCAAAAACTGGGATTTCTAATGATATGCCATGTTCAAACAAGTTAAACACACCAATGACATGTAATCCACAGTTATGATGTAAATTGGTGCTCAATCAACAACATAGCAACAAACAAAAAGAAAAAAAAATTTATATACAGACAAAAACAAATATATACAGGCAAAAACAAAACAAACCAACATAGTGTTTGTCCACACCCCCAAACTTAAATGACACGTTGTCCCCAATGTGGCAAGAAATACATTACAGTGAGATGAGGAACCGAGATGTGCAAAGTCCAAAGCGTCCCCCGAACTTAAACATCAAAACACCTGTCAAAAACTAACAGCAATCTTTTTTTCAAAGATCAAACATCAAAAGTTTAATTGCTGTTAAAAACAAAATAAAATAAAAAGAAAATGACAAAATTAAGGTGCAGAAAATAAAAAATAAAACATACTGCACCTTCCCCGCTCATATGGGTGTCCAACCAATCCCTTCCATCCTTTCTTCTTAAGGATTGGATATCCCTCTGGAAGGATGTTCCACCATCTTATGTAACCTAAAAGCTTGTTTTGAAAAATTCTCTTAGGACCACGATTTCTAGATTTTTGATCATGTGTTTATGAATCCTTAAAGATGGCTCTTCGAGACATTGAAAAGATAAAACTTGAGGTTCAAGATATGTCTCGAGAGGGATTATGACAAAGGAGTGAGCTTCAGTACTTACTTCCTTGTCATTGAGCCAATTTGAAATTGGCGGGGGCTCAACTTGCTCCTTCTTCTCTTCCACCATGCTGACAGCTTTTTCCTCACTATCTGGTGTGGTGGTGGTTTGGACATGCTCATGATGAAGATCGCTGGGGCAATCCTCATCAATCATGTACTGCCCTCTTGCCATCTCCTGACTTTGAAGTTCCTCTTCCTCAATTCTGTTTAACTCAGCAACTAGATGACCAAGCTGTCCTTCCAACCTTGCAACTGCTTCAGTGTTTGCCATAGTGGCATCTATGATTTCTTGACAAGGTTGGTCAACTATTTTCCTAAACTCCTTGAGTGTGTCTTCTAATGATAGTTCTTGTGACGTAGGAATGGTGGGTTGGCCGACTAGTTCCATGAATTCCTTAAGCGTTTCTTCCAAAGAAGATTGCTTAGGAAGAGGGTAGTCATATGATGAGTGGGAAGAAAATTGGTTGTCGAACTGCAGATATTCAAGGTGGTGCAGTTCGTCAACCTGTGGAGCAAAATTTTACGTAGCATGATCATGCCACAAAAAATCAGAATGGTTGCTCCAGTCTGGGTTATAAAAATTTGAATCTAATTCAAACCCAAGACTGGAGAGACTGGTGTTCAACTGCTCATATGAAAAATTAGAAAATTGTCCCCAATATGGACAATCACCTAAACTATGGTAAGGGCTGGAGCAGTGTGAACATGGTTCATGTGGGTGCAAATTGGTAGGATTAGGCATCCTACCACTAGGGGAAACATCAAAATAATTAAACGAAAGACTCATGCTTCACCCAAACAGTTCAAAATATCCCACATAAAACAATTAACCAAATACAAAAATAAAATAAAATAAAATAAACAAAAACTAACAAAAAATAAACTAAACAAAATAACTAATCAATAAACTAACAAAAATAATAAACTAATTAAATAATTAAAAATAAAATTAAACTAAACAAAACTAACAACAACAAGAAAATAAATAAAAACAGGCCAAATAATTAAATATATACAAACAAAATAATAATTAAATAAAATAAAATAAAATAAATGAAAATTGGACATATACACTGCCTCGGGTCTGTTGGTGCAGCCAGCTGAGGTACGTTCGAACGCTAAACCCTACGATCGATCGTAAACACACAGATACGCGAAAAATGTAGCAGTATTGGCATGTACGTTCGAACGCAACTGAGGTGCGATCGTTCGCAACGGCGCACTGCGGTTTGTCAAAGGCGCGCGCTCGCACGCAGAAGCGTGTATCACGAGCGTAGGTAGGCGGCTGAAGGAATAGGCTCAAGTGCGTTCGAATGCAGAAACTACGTTCAACCGCACTGTCGGGGCCTGATTTTCCAGAACTGAACTTAAACTAAAAAAAATGCAAGAACAAACACTAATCTAATTTTTTTGGATTTTTTTTCTATACAAAAGCATGAAATAAATAAAATAAATGCGCAATTAAAATAACTAGTAGAAAAATAAAATTAATCTAAGCAAGCAAAATTAATTTAAACAAAACAATGATTCCCCGACAACGGCGCCAAAATTTGATTGTACAAATTTAATTGTACTCACCAATTGCACGAGTCGTTTGTAATATAGTGGATACGCAAGTGGGAGGTCAAACCCACAGAGAATTGTGTTTTGTTAAAAACTGATTTTAAAGTGCCTAAACTAATCCTATCTTAACCTAGTCCCAATATCAAACACATGGCGTGCATAAAATATAAACTGATTTAAAATGCAATAAAATAAAGAAATAAAAGTGACTACAGTCCCTAATCCACCTCACCATAAATTAATTAACAAATAAACATGCTTAGCTCATATTCAATAACGATTACGCTACTTGGCATATTCTATTTGGTATTGCATTGTTCATATTTCCGTCTATCGATAAAACACATATGCATATCCTATTGTTGCTACAAAATCTTGTCGAACTAACCAACGCAAACACTGTTAAAAGGTCACAATGGATACTAGTCCGAAGACAAATCATTCGATGTATCTTTGGTTGCAGCGAAAGTCGACGTTTAACGATTTGCAAACAACAATCAACACACTTTTGTCACTAAAATGCATTGAAACGAATAAATATAAATTGAAATGACAAAATAATACGAACTAAACATGAATAAATGTAATTAAATCTATAGTGAAGGGAATAAGAGACTAAATAAAAGCAAAATAATACATTAAATAAATAAAAGACAGTTTAGGAGGGTTACATAGTAAAATAGGAGGGTTTGAGGCCCTAAGGGTGCCTCCCAAATGTGGGAAACAAAGAAAACAACGAGCCCTATTTATAGACAAAATTTTAGTGTGCTGCCAGGTCAGGGGTGTGTTTGAACGCAGGTGGTGCGTTCGAATGCAATGCTGCATGCGTTCGATCATGGTGCTGTGCGTTCGAGTGTAGGCGCTGCATTCGAATGCACTACATGCGGTCGAATGCACATAACTACCCATGGCGCAAGGTTGAAGCGATGTACGATAGGACCGACTAAGGCAACGCGGGAAAGGCAGGCTGACTGGACCTGCGTTCAAACGTGGTTTGTGCGTTCGAACGCACTTTGCAGAGGCTAAAATAGTATCTTTGCTTAACTCTGCCCCTTTTGAACCACAATTCGCACCAATGACCTACAACACATTAAAACACTAAAACAATACAAAATATTAAATATTAACAAAGCTAAGAGCCTAACAAACATAAGTTAAGGGGGTCCAATATACAATATTTGACACCGATCAACAGCCTACACAAAAAATTGGCATCTTTCAATTCAAGCCTTGGTTGTATTTATTACATTGTTTTCCTTTGAATTTTGAGATACACGTCTTTGGAGGGTAATTGAAACCCCATGATCTTGTTGTTAGTTCACATTGCACTTTATGGAGCATGTGTTGTCTCAATTTTCCAACCTTGAGTGAAATGATGTTTGGATGCCTGGATGATGTGGTTCGTATGTTTAACATGTTAAATTTCCTAATGATGTATGAACCATGTGTTTGTGTGAAGGGTTTTGTCCATTAATAACATAGTGCCACTAATTGTTTGTGGGTGTCATTCCTGAAAAACCCTCACGAGACTTCACTCGTCCACTAGGGATGCCTAGTGGTTTAAAAGGCTTGTTGCATACGCTAAATGCAATCGTTTCTCCCACGAAAGCGGATATATGTTTCTTTTTTTTATTTGTGTTTTCATTTTGTTTTGCTAAGGGACTAGCAAAATGTATGTTTGGGGGTATTTGATGAGTGCCTAAAAATGCTTATTTGGACCCCTTAATTTACATTCGTTAGGCTCTTAATTTTGTTAATATCTAATGTTTTATCTTGTTTTAGTGTTTTAGTGTGTTGTAGGTCCTTGGTGCAAAACGTGGCTCAAAGGGGAGAAATTAAGCAAAGAATGAGTCAAGCCCCTGGAAATGCGTTCAAACTCACTTGGTGCGATTGAACGCACTATGGTCGAACGCAGAAGCCACGTTTGATCGCACACCTTGTCAGGCCGCGTTTCCCGCGTCGCCCTAGCCGGCCCTATCGTTCATCGCTTCAACCTCACACCGTGGGCAGTTACGTGCATTCGAACGCACTTGGTGCGATCGAACGCACTGCGGTTGAACTCAATGCCTACTCTCGAACACACGTGGCACGGCGATGTGCCTGCGACCGAACGCACGCAGGGTTGCGTTCGAATGCACCCCTGACCTGGCAGCACACTAAATTTTGTCTATAAATAGGACTTTGTGTATTTCATATTTTGCACGTTTGGGAGGCGCCCCTAGGGCCTCAAACCCTCTGTTTTCCACTGTAAATCTCTCCTAAATTGTCATTTATTTATTTAATGTTTTATTTTGCTTTTATTTAGTCTCTTATTCCCTTCACTTTAGATTTGTTTACATATATTCATGTTTAGTTCATATTATTCTGTCATTTCATTTTATGTTTATTCGTTTCAATGCATTTGAGTGACAAAAGTGTGTTGATTGTTGTTTGCAAATCATTAAACGTCGACTTTCACTGCAACCGGAGATACATCGGATGATTCGTCTTCGGACCAATATCCATTGTGACATCTTAACAGTGTTTGCATTGGTTAGTTCGACAAGATTTTGTAGCAACAATAGAATATGCATATGTGCTTTATCGATAGACGAAAATATGAACAATGTGTTAGCGCTCAGAGTATGCCTAGTAGCATAGTTGTTATTGAGTATGAGTTAAGCATGTTTATTTGTTAATTAATTTGTGGTGAGGTGGATTAGGGACCGTAGTCGTTTTTATTTATTTATTTTATTGCATTTTAATCTAGTTTATTTTTATGCACACCAACTGTTTGATTTTGGGACTAGGTTAAGATAGATTAGTTTAGGCAATTTAAAATTAGTTTTTAACAAAACACGATTCTCTGTGGGTTCGACCTCGCACTTGGACATCCGCTATATTACAAACGACTCGTGCAATTGGCGAGTACAATTAAATTTGTACATCAGTTATGCTGTTCGTTTTATGTTTAGTCGTAGTTGTTAGCTTCGTTGTGCTTTAAGACCCGTCTGGGTTAGCGTTTTCGTTAGCTTAGCGTTGTTAGGTTGCATGGAGGCTATTAACTAGACTAGATGGCTTTAGGTTGTTCCTAGTAGCCCTAGGAGTCGGAGAATAAGCAGATAGTGGGAGAGAAAATGAGGTTTTCCCTAAGGACCCATACAGCAGACGTACGGTATCTCGACCGGACGTACGGCTTGTCGTTACATGGTGGACGTATGCACTCGAGCCCGGACGTACAGTCACTGTGTGACAGGGAAACCCTATTTTCACCAACCGTCCCATAGCTCCTGTTTTCCTTACTTTAGAGTCGTTTAGTAGAATTAGGAGTAATAGAAGGTTTTCTACAGATTTGGAGAACCCGGATCTTTTGGAGTTTTCAGATACGCGTATCGATCCAGGTGAGTTTTAACTCACATAATGCACACTGTTATTTTCCATGCACTGCACGTCTATTTTGTGTATCAAGCAAACATGCATATTTTACAACTCTCACGTTTTGTATGAATTGCACATGAACTCTATCTTTTGAGAAAAACGTTGTGCTGAACATGTTAACCAAGTGGAACTTGTAAAATGACATGCATATAAAATACAGACAAGATAATTGCATTGTATGACATGGTACACCGGTACGTACGGTAATAATGGCCATGGGCTTACTATACATGTTAGCTTTATGGTCAAATGTGTACGTTATATGAGGGTTATGGATCCATTGGTTTCGTGACCTTGATGCAACCATTCCCAATTGTTCGATCACTATAGGACAAACGTCATTAGTTGGTGTGGGCCACTCGGGGTCAGACCTGATCGTGCCATTAATGTTACGTACGGTATGTTGTGCAATGGCTGGGGCACTAGCATCGTACTATAGGTCCCTCGAGATAGCATCAACCCTGTTGAGAATGGGTAATATCTTGGGTAAACCATACTGTTGAACTATGACTATTGTTTACATCATATGCATATATCATTACTATATATATATCACGCATAATTAAACTGTCATGATGGAACTGCTTTTATTTATTAAACACCTGAGTTCATTACTAAAACTGGTATGGGTATTATCTGCGTTAAAAATCACTAAGTCTTAGACTTACCCCCTTATTTTATGTCTTTCCCCATCATTACGAATAATTGCGCAGTTTAGCTGCTTTAGATGAAAATGCCGTCGGAGCCTACTTGGGTGATCACATAGGATTTGATTTGGGTGATTTTTCAGGATATGGATCCTTTCTGGCTTAGGACAATGTGGAAGGATGGAGAATCTGCCCGTATAGATCTGATAGAGATTCTGATCTCATTAGCTCTGTTAAAGCTTAAGTATAGGCATTGATTTGTTGATCTTTTGTGAACAATATTGTAGTATCTTATTTTGGGAATGTATCTATTTGACGGTCTGATGACCGATACATTTGGTGACTTTTATAATATTATGGATGTAGTACTTATCTCTGGTATCGCTCTGTGATATTTCATTTATTATCTCTTGATCCTGTAGTCTTTGTTAAAGTCTTCCGTTGCAGTTTTCTAGTCATGACGAGAAAGGTGTTTTTTCGAAGGTCGTGTCTCGGAGGGACATGGCTGGGATGGCGCACCGTGGGGTCAATTACTGGTTAATTGATATTCCCATCGGGCGGGGCGTCACAGTTACACAGTGAGGAACAGAGGGCTTCTAGCCCCTAAAGCGCCTCCCAAAACGTAAAATAAACAAAATGAGGTAAGGTTCTATTTATAGACAAAATAAATCGTGCTGCCAGGTCAGGGGTGCGTTCGATCGCAGGAGGTGCGATCGATCGTATCCTTGTGTGCGTTCGATCTTCTGACGTGCATTCGATTGCAAGTGCATCGCAGTGCCACGTGTGTTCGAGCGTAGGCGTTGCGTTCGATCGCACATATTGCGCTTGATCGCATGTAACTACCCACGGCGCAAGCGTTGAAGCGATGGAGCATAGGGCCGGCTAGGGCAACACATACTTCATGGGCTGACATGGCTTGCGATCGATCGTGGCCTCTGCATTTGATTGCAGTGCGCTCGATCACACTAAGTGCGCTTGAGCGCACTGGCAGGGGCTTGACATCTCTTAGCTCAATTCTTCCCTTTAAGCCATGTTTTCACAATAAGGACCTACAGCACAACACAACACAAAAATAACACAAAACATAAGATATTAACATAACTAAGAGCCTAACAAACATAAGTTAAAGGGGGTCCAATATACAATATTTGACACCAATCAGGTGTTCCTAGTAGCCCTAGGAGTCGAAGAATAGGCGGACAGTGGAGAGAAAATGAGGTTCTCCCTGAGAACCCACATAGTGAACGTACGGTGTTGTGCCAGACATACGGCCCGTCGTGACACAGTGGACGTACGGCCCCGAGCCGGACATACAATTAGCATGTGACAGATAAACCCTATTTTCACCAACCGTCCCATAGCTCCTATTTTCCTTATTTTAGAGTTGCTTTAGTGGAATTATGACTAATAGAAAGTTTTCCACAGATTTGGAGAACTCGGATCTTTCGGAGTATTCAGAGACTTTTTTCGATCCAGGTGAGTTTTAACTCATAATGCTCATTGCTATTTTCCCATGCACTGTACATCTATTTTGTGTATTGAGAAAACATGCATATTTTACAACTCTCACAATTTGTACTTATTGCATATGAACTCTGTCATTTTGAAAAAAACGTTGTATTGAATATGTTAACCAAGTTTGACTTGTAAAATGACATGCATATAAAATACAAACAAGATAATTTGCATCCTATGATATGATACACCGGTATGTACGGTAGTATTGGCCATGGGCTTACTATACATGTTAGCTTTATAGTCAAATGTGTGTGTTATACGGGGCTTTGAACTCATTAGTTTCGTGGCCTTGATGCAACCATTCCCAATGGTTCGGTCACTATATGATGGACGTCATTAGTTGGTGTAGGCCACTCGGCGTCGGACTCGATCGTGTCACTAATGCTACGTACGGTATGTTATGCAATGGTTGGGACACTAGCATTGTATTATAGGTCCCTCGGGACAGCATCAACCCTGTTGAGAAAGGGTAATATCTCGGGTAGACCATACTGTTGAACTATGACTGTTGTTTACATCGTATGCATATATCATTACTATATATATATCACACATAATAAGCTGTTATGATGGAACTGCTTTTACTTGTTAAACATCTGAGTTCATTACTTATTAAACATCTTAGACTTACCCTTTTCTTTATGTTTCATCACCAATTATGATCATTAACGGTTTAGCCGCTTTAGAAGAGGATGTCGTCGGAGCATACATGGGTGATAGCTCAGGATTTTATCCGTGTGATCTTTGAGGACATGGACCCTATTTGGTTGCACTCGATGTGGGAGGTCGGAGGATCTGCCCGTGCAGACATGATAGAGATTTTGATTTCACTAGCTCTGTTGAAGCTTAGTTCTAGGTTTTAATCTACTAATCTTTTATGAACAATGTTGGCGTTATTATTTTGGGTTGTATCGATTTCCTGTTGATGGTCTGATGACCAATACATTTGGTGACTATTTATGATATTGATAATGTAGTACTTTATCTCTGGTATTGTTGTGTGATGTTTTAATTACTATCTCTTAATCCCATAGTCTTGGTAAAGTCTTCCGCAGCAGTTTTCTCGTTACGACGAGGAAAGTGATTTCCCAAAGGTCATGTCCTGGAGGGACATGACTGGGATGGCGCGCCGTAGGATCAATTACTAGTTAATTGATTTGCCTATCGGACGGGGCGTCACATTCACTCTCATTCCATATCTCTCTCTCTCTCCAACATTAACACCTCTCATCTTTTCTGTCCACTTAAATCTTTCTCTTTCTCTTTCTCTACTCTTCAACATTAACAAAAACAGAATCTATTGGCCTAAAAATTCAACTTGGAGGTCGTACCAAATTTAGGTACTCGCCAATTGAACGAACCGTAGTTCGTACAGCGTTGCGCAAGTACCGAGATCGAACCACAAGGAACCATGTATTGTTTTAAACGAAATTAACTTTGAGTCTAGGTTAGTGTTACTTTAACCTAGCTCCGGTGTGGGTGATTGGTGACAACAAAAATATAAACTAATTTAATGCAAAAAAGTAAACAAAATTAAACACTAAGGCTAAGGTTTTCACCTCACCATTTCAAGAATGCAAATTGAAAATGCTAAGCTAACATATCCGTCTATCGGTTAAAAATAACGCTTTATCTCTTGTGCCTATCGAAGGATTCAAGGAATCCGTCCATTTGACGAAAGACAAACCATAAACTGTTTAAGGCCCAAAGGATCCAAAGTGAATGTGTTAAGACACAAACTACGATGGATAAATGGGCGTAAACCGAAGGATGGAATGTATCCATCGGACGAAAGACCAAAAATAAACGACTACAGTGCAATCTCACTTGGTTTTGTCACCAAACCAAGTGAGAGACGATTAAGCAATAAAGAAATAACGAAAATAATTAACTCAAACATAAACAATAAGCATAAAATCCATGGTGAGGCTACATCCTCAACCTTAGTTGAGGATTTAGTCTCCCATGTGATAAGGAAGCATAAAGGAACTAAAACAAAGCATTAATATTAAATAAAATGAAAGGTTACAAAGAAAATGGGCAGAGTAGGGCCTACAATGGCAAACCACTCTTAAAAACACGCCCAAAAGAAATGCTCTCGTCAAAATGGACCTAGGGTCCTATTTATAGATTGACAGGTCACTGGTCTACGTTTGAACGCAAGCAGTGCGCTCAAACACACTGATGAATTATGCGTTCGAACGTACACTCCACGTTCGACCGCATGAATATCTCACGGCGCAAGCTGGAAGCGATGGACTCCTAGGGCCGACTAGGGCAACCGCGTGATCTGCGGGCTGACTGGGACTGCGTTCAACCCTGCCCCATGCGTTCGACCGTGAGTGCGTTCGAAGGCACCAAGTGCGGTCGAACGCACTTGGCAGGGATCCATTTCTTCCCTTGGTGCATTTTGCTCCTTTGTGGCCATATTTTGTTGTAAGGACCTGCACAACACAAAACACTAAAAACACTAAAAACAGTTAGATATTAACAGTGCTAAAGGCTTAACAAATATAAGTTAAAGGGGTTCAAACGTCAATGTTTGGCACCGATCAGGCGGGGCGTCACATTCACTCTCATTCCATGTCTCTCTCTCTCTCCAACATTAACACCTCTCATCTTTTCTGTCCACTTAAATCTTTCTCTTTCTCTTTCTCTACTCTTCAACATTAAAAAAAACAGAATCTATTGGCCTAAAAATTCAACTTGGAGGTAATTATTCTTCTTAACCCTTTTTTTTCCTCATACCTTGAACCCGTTCATATGTTTCCTTCTCCCATTGATCTCCTTTTTTTCCTCTCTCTCTCTTAACACTCTCTTTTTTATCTCCAAGTCTTTCACTCTCATTCCACGTCTCTGTCTCTCTCTTCAACATTAGTATCTCTCATCTTTTCTCCCAACTTTAATCTTTCTCCTTCTCCACTTTTCAACATTAACAAAAACAGAATCTATTGGCTTATTCTTCTTAACCTTTTTTTTTTTCATACCAGGGGCTAATAATATCATGGATCAAGGATTGATATCATTAACCAAGGAATAACATTAGTTATTAATCAATTATTCTGCATCAGATGGAATATCATTAATAAGCTTGTCTCAAAACATTTAAATCTAATGAAATACATATATGCACATGTTGTGCTTCCGCATCAAATCTTATTGTCATAAACGTGTAGGTGCATACATGTGCAAACATGTCTAACAAAGGGTTGAATAATGTTGTGTCTTGGTTTTGAGGAAGAAAATGTTATGTTGCTTCCTTATATGGTGCTATGCATGCACTTTAAGGAGAATCTGAAAAAACATGTGAGCCTATATTTATCTTGGAGCACATGCTACCTAGGCCTTTCTTAGCCTTTCTTTGTTAAAGGCAAACCTGTTGTTTCATAAAATTTCTAATATTCGGCCTTTAGCGACTTAAATAGATGTTAAGTTTTATGAGTATTGAACGCATTGCTTCAACAATCTCTAGAAGCACAAGATTTATAAATAAAAAGAATGTGAAATGCCTTTCTTAGCTCTTTTCTTTCTGTTTTTTTTTAACCTTTAATTTCACATGCATGAAAAAGGTAGAAGATATATGAAGGGAGGAAAGTAACCAATCTCTCCCCCAAGGATAATTCTGTAATTATATGTGGACTAAGCAGATTCAATGCGGAGAAGAAGATGTATCTTACATCAAGTCTTTTCAGAAAAGATTATTGCTACCTTACAATATTAAAGGAGTTAAAGGAAATAGGAAGCACATGCTTTGATTTTTGACTTTTCAAGCAGGAAGTAGTGGAAAAAATTGAGATACTACTACTCTCATGATAAGGTTTAATAACCACAAAGTTTATGATTGCATCATTTTCTTACCTAACAATGATATCTTCTCTCTAGGTTTTCTCTCTGGAACCTATTGGTGAAGCGGTAGACCTCTACTTGTCCTAGGGGGGTGGGAGGTGGCGATAGGGTTTTTTTGGTTTGAAGATTTAGAATGGCTATGGAGGATGATATGAACAAACTGTGGGAAAAGTTTAGTCTAATGGAGGAGGAAGATGAGGAGGTTTTTGCACCTGAAGATGAAGTAGAGCCAATGGTGAAAAGAGGAAGTGCTTGCGTAGTGGGGAAGCTGTTGGCGAATAGGATGGTGGGGAAGGGCGTTATTCGACCACCTTTGATTCGAGCGTGGCAACCAACAGGGAACGTGACGTTCAAAACTTTAGGAATAAACCTTTTCTTGATTGAGTTTGAACATGAATGGGACAAGATTCGGATTATGGAGGGACGCGCATGGACTTTTGACAGAGATCTAGTGTCGTTGGCTGATTTTGATGGAATTACGCCTGTAGAGGAACTGGAGTTCGAGAAAGCTCCGTTTTGGGTTCGTATGTACAAGCTGCCTTTGGCTTGTATGAGTAAAGCGATTGGTCACCGGATAGGGGCAATGGTGGGGGAGGTTCTAGAAGTTGAGGTTGATGATGAAGGGGTCGGTTGGGGTGAATATCTAAGGGTAAGAATTGTTTTAGATCTCACCAAACCTCTCTCTCGAGGTAGGCGACTGAGGCTCAGAGATCGATCGTTATGGATACCGTTTAAATATGAGAAAATTCCCCGCTTCTGTTTCAATTGTGGGGTAATTTGCCATGGCCTCGCAGGTTGTATGAATCAAAGGGGACGACGAGCTTTGGGAGATGCAGAAGAAGTTCAGTTTGGGAAGTGGTTAAGGGTTACTCCTCCTGGCTACAAGTATGGAGGAGGTGGAGAGAGTCATTCAAATGGTAACTGGAGGGGTTCCAAGCATCCGGCCAGTTATGATGCCTCAGATGGGATCGACGAAACGGAGGACCCAAACTGTGGGCTAAGCTCTGATACAGGGGAAGAGGAAACGGGCGGCGAGTCCACTGAGTCCTCGGCGGCGCCGGTGAGAAAAAGAGGTGACACCTCAGCCCTACAAGCCAGCTTGCATGACTCTCATATGGTATGCGAAAATCGAGGAGATCCACTACGGCAGGTAAGGGAAGAAGCTATGGGAGGAGATTCGGGGGATCGATATAGGGGGAAATTGAAATCAACAAACGTGAAACTAGGAAGGGATTTAATGGAAAAAGAAATCCATGATGACTCATCCAAAATACACGTTGAAGAGGATACCAATTCCCAAAAGGCAAGAAGCATTTACGTGGGGCAATGGGACTCTATTAAGGAAAAGATGGTGTGGGAGTCAATGGAAAAAAATAACGGGCTGCAGGGAATTGATGGTGCGGTGATGGAGGGGTTACACGTGGGGCAAGTTGCTAACACAACTGTCAAATTGGGTCCTAATAAAGGGGCATACGTGGACGAGGTTCATGCTGTTTATGGGCATATGCATGACAAATCAATTTCAGGGAATAAGTCCCAGCTACGTTGGAAGAGAGCTGGCCGAATTGACAAGGATGTGGGCAAAACTGATGAGATCGTGGGGCAATATACCAAAAAACCAGGCCATATGGGTCCAAAAAAAGTGGTGCACGTGGAGACTTTGGGGGCTGTTGGTGGACACATGTAGGACATACTTAGTGCAGAAAATACTACCCAGCTGTGTTGGAGAAGAACTGCCAAAAGCCTTGAAGACTTGAGCCAAATAGAAGATTCCATCACTTTAACGGGGAAGAGGAGGAAAGCAAGTGAACAGGCAGAAAATGTTTCAGCAGGGGGGAAGAAAAATAGACACGAAGTGGAGGCATCGACGGAGGAGAATATGGGTAAGGCGGTGGCTGTTAAGCAGCCCCGCCAAGTACAATGAGTATACTATGTTGGAACTGCCGTGGGCTTGGGAACCGGCGAGCAGTTCGAGACCTCCACCAGATGGTGAAGGAAAAAGGACCCACTATGGTTTTCCTAATGGAAACCAAGTTGTATTCCAATAAAGCAGAATTTTTAAGAATAAAATTGAATTTTGATTATATGTTTGTTGTCGATTGCGTTGGTCGTAGTGGTGGACTTATTTTATTGTGGAATGAACGAACAAAGGTAGAAATTCATAATTATAGCCAACGCCACAATAACGCCATTGTGACCATGGGAAAGGATAGACTCCCGTGGAAATTCTCAGGTTTCTACGGCCACCCGGTTGCTGCAAAAAGAAACGAGTCGTGGAGCTTATTGCGTCACTTGAGCTGTTTTACACCCTTGCCATGGCTTTGTGTGGGGGATTTTAATGAGATTGTGAATTTGTCATAGATTAAAGGGTCTACGTCTAGAAGTCGACGACAAATGGAAGATTTTCAAAAGGCTCTTGAAGATTGTCATCTTTGTGATTTGGGATTTATAGGACCCAAATTTACATGGAATAATGGAAGGGAAGGGGATGCTTTTACTAAAGAACGGTTGGATAGAGTTGTTGCTAATCCCGAATGGAGAATGCAGTTTGTCGATGTGGAAGTAGTAGTGTTGGCACGAAGGAGTTCAGATCATCATCCTCTGTTAATCTTAATGCACGAGGAGCAAGTTATGGCTAGACATCGGTCAAAGCCGTTTCGGATGGAAACTAGTTGGGCGAGAAGGATGGATTTCACCGACACTATACAAGCTACCTGGAAAGTGAGGAATGATAGAAGGTGTCCATGGGCCGATATAAAGGAAAATCTGACAAGATGCAGGAAGACTATTCAGGTTTGGGTGAAAAAAACTGTTCACGCTCCAGAGAATTTAATTAGAGAAAAGACATGTGCTTTAGAGAAAATTCAAGCAAAAGAGGGCGACCGGGAGGTGGAGAAAGAGATAGAGTTGAAGGCTGAAATTCACAATTTATTGGAGCAAGAAGAGACAAAATGGAAGCAAAGGGCAAAAGAGGATTGGCTTCGTAATGGTGATCGCAATACAAGATACTTTCATGCATGTGCTACACAAAAGAAGAGACGCAGTATGGTGGAGAGGATACAAGATGAAGCTGGCCAGGTTTGCTCTTCACATAATGAAATAGAGGAGGCATTTGTCAGCTATTATACTCATTTGTTTACTTCAGCCAGGTCAAAAAATATAGAGAGATGCACGGCCTCTATTAGCAGCAAAGTATCTGAGGAGATGAATAATAAGTTGACAGCTACTTTTACGGTGGAGGAGATAAAAGGGGCACTAGACCAAATGGCACCTTGCAAGGCCTCCGGTCTGGATGGCTTCACAGCAGATTTTTACCAACACCAATGGGCAACGGTTGGTGAGAAGGTATGTTCGGCTGCGTTATATTTCTTGAATACTGCTCATATGGATGAAGCTATTAATGTTACCAATATAGCTTTGATCCCAAAAGTAAAAGAACCGAGATGCGTGACCGATTTTCGACCAATCAGTCTTTGTAACATTATATACAAGATAATTTCAAAGGTTTTGGCGAATAGGTTGAAGAAGGTTCTCCCAACGATAATATCCCCAAATCAAAGTGCCTTCTTGCCTGGGAGATTAATCACAGATAATATCATTGCAGCTTATGAGACTTTGCATACCATGCACACAAGACTGTGGAGTAAGGTTGGTTTTATGGGTATAAAACTTGATATGAGTAAAGCATATGACAGGGTGGAATGGGAATTTTTGGATGCTGTGATGGAAAAAATGGGCTTTTCAGATAGATGGAGGTTGCTGACAATGATGTGTGTCAGAACTGTGTCGTATTCGGTAATGGTTAATGGGCAACCAGTGGGTAACATTATGCCAACAAGGGGGCTCAGACAAGGAGATCCGATTTCACCCTATCTATTTTTATTGTGTGCGGAGGCCCTCAGCTCTATGCTTAACAAAGCCGAAAGTATGGGGGTTGTCACAGGTGTGCCTTCATCCAAGAGGGGACCACGATTGAGTCATCTCTCCTTTGCAGTCGACAGCCTATTGTTTTGCAAGGCAAATTCGGTTGAGTGGCAAAGACTCACAAATATTTTGGAGAAATATGAAGAGGTGTCAAGACAGAAGCTCAATAAGGACAAAACGTCCATTTTCTTCTCTCGAAATACGAGCCCAGCAAAAAGAGAGGAAATATCACGCCTGTCGGAGTTAAGCGCTACGCAATGTTATGAAAAATATTTAGGCCTACCAACTATGGTTGGGAGATCGAGATATCAAGCTTCTGAGAGCATTAAAGATAGGGTGTGGAATCGGCTCAATGATTGGAAGATTAAATTCCTATTACAGGCGGGAAAGGAAATTCTAATTAAAGCAGTGATCCAGGCAATCCCCACATATAGTATGAGTGTTTTTCTCCTTCCAAACTCACTTTGTAAGGAGTTAAATAGCCTAATGCAGAGATTTTGGTGGGGGCACAAGGATAATAATTCAAAGATTCACTGGATGAGTTGGGAAAAAATGGGTGTCGCCAAAAATAAAGGTGGCTGGGGCTTTAGAGATTTGAGCATGTTTAATAAGGCGCTCCTTGCTAAACAGGTGTGGAGAATAATGAAGAATCCAGATTCACTTGTGGCAAAAATTATGAAGGCAAAATATTTTCCCCATTCGTCTATTTTGGAGGCTAATTTGGGGAATAGGCCTTCTCAAGCATGGAGAAGTTTTCTCGCCGCCAAGGAGCTGGTTCATAATGGGGCCATATGGAGGGTTGGCGATGGTAAAGATATAAGGGTATGAAGGGATAAATGGCTACCCACACCCTCTTCTTTCTCAGTTCAATCTCCTATAATTAATCAGATGGAGGATTGGAAAGTTTGTAGCCTAATTGATCATAATACAAAGCAGTGGAATGTTCCGTTGGTTGTTGCTACCTTTCTTACGGATGAAGCGGCCACAATTACAAATATCCCACTGAGCCCTTTCCAACCAAAAGATAGGCTAATATGGAGGTGCACGAAGAATGGGGAGTTTTATGTGAAAAGTGCCTATCACCTTGGAATGTCGATGCGAGCAATGGAGAAGGCAGGGAGTTCGGGGAGTAATAATACAGGGGATTTATGGAAAACATGCTGGTCGTTAAATGTGCCAAATGCGGTGAAGATGTATGTATGGAGAGCATGTCATAATTTGTTACCAACAAAGGCTAATTTGTTTAAAAGAGGAGTGTGCGAAGACAAGATGTGCCCGATTTGTCTCCAAGAAGAAGAAACAGTGGCTCATGTTAATTGGGGATGTCCTGCAGCTAACGATGTATGGGGAGGTACACGAATGAAATTGCAAAAAAGTGATTGTGATGGGAGTGATTTTTTACAGATTTTTTCAGAGGTGTCCTGAAAGTGCAATAAAGAAGAGATTGAGCTCTTTGCAGTATTGGCTCGACGACTGTGGCTTCGCCGAAATGATGTAGTGCATGGAGGAAGTTTGACGCACCCTAATCAGGTTGTGCATGACGCAGAAGAGGCACTTGCAGAATTTCGTAGGGTCAATAGTGGTGAGGGGCAGCAACGACGGGAAATCACGACCACAATTGCAGAGGGTTGGACTCCTCCTCCAGCTAATACGGTCAAGATTAACTGGGACACCTCTTTAGACAAAAATAGGAGAATAGTTGGTATGGGCTTGATTGCAAGGGATGGGAGGGGCACTGTTCTGGCAGCTGCTACAAAGGCGCTATTTTCAGATGTAGACCCAGTGGTGGCAGAAGCCTTGGCAGCCACCCATGCCTTTCTTATGGCCTACGAGCTAGGTTTTCAACAAGTAATTTTTGAGGGCAATGCCCAGCAGGTAGTTCAAGCGATAAACTCGAAAAATCCCTGCAATACAAGTTATGGACATCTGATAGAAGATATTCAAGTAAGACTTCGTTCGTTGTGTAATTCATGGTTCAATTTTGTAAGGAGGACGGCGAACTCGGCTGCAAATGCTTTAGCTGTAGAAGCTAGGACCCTTGTCACTGATAGAGTGTGGTTTTCTACTCCACCTTGTGTTAGTGATATTGTAAGGAGAGAAGAGTCTAACTCTTCTTCTTGATTTTGCTCTTTTTGGAGCTTTAATAATATTTCAGATCATTTATTCAAAAAAAAAAAAACAATTTCGTAGCCTGAGGAAAATTCCAAAAATGAGATCTGCCACACCATGTTGCTTAATTCCATAGTCCACCTTCAAACTTTGACTGACTGACTAGATATTTACCAAAACCAAACCTTTTTTTTTTTTTTTGAAAGAAAATGAGCCTATTGAATGTGAATGAGACAATAAGCATCAAGTGGAAACTGGAAAGAAAAGTCGGTGAAGCGTTCTCACTTTTCCAACAAAAAAGCGAGAAAGCTTTTCATGGCCGTCTAATTACGATAGTCCATTTGCAAATTGACAAGTAATGATAAGTACAATCCAAAGGAAAATTGTTTCAGAGATTCTCATATGCCATCCATTTAACGGCATTCTCAATATGAAGTGATTAATTTTATTATTGGGTCATGAATCAACCCCACAGGACCATTCTGACCTGTATTAGGCCCAATGAAGGCCCATGTTCTCAAAGCCCAAGAGCGTCTCGAGCCTCGAGAGCCCAAGAGTGTCTCGAGCCTCGAGAGCCCACGCTGGCCTCGATCATCCGAGAACACCTCGAACAGGCAAGAAGGCCTCAGGCCTCGATCACCCGAGAACCGCCTCGGGCCTCGATCACAATATACCACCAATACTTTGAGCTTAAGGCTTCCGAAGCCCGAAAAGCTAGGGATCAGGAGATCAAATTCAAAGATCCTATCTTATCCGTTCCATTCAAATGCCAAGTACCTGAAAGTGCAAGATCAGATATATTATCCACAAGTATTCAAAATTTAAGGTGCCATAACAACCAAATCCTATCTCGATCTCGTCAGATCTTGATACGGATAACTACCCAAATCCCTGATAACAAACTGCCTCGCAGAAAATCAGGGAAGAGTCAGTCATTGACAAGGGAACAATCACTCCATGCCTATATAATGCAAGTCACCTCCACATGTTCTGGTAACGCAACTCTAGCATTCTTAAAGCTTCTGTTGTTTCCTCATTATCTCAAAAGCATACACTGACTTAGGCATCGGAGTATCCCCGCCGGCTTACCCCCGGTCTCTTCGATCCTATTCTTTTCTCTATTGTGCAGGAAAAGTCAAACTTGGATCATACATCAGGAAGTCAACAAGCGTGCCACATCACCAATCGGGAAACTGTGTATCAACAGTTTGGCGCCGTCTGTGGGAATGATAGATTCTTCAATCGCTTCTCATTCATACAAAAATCCGACATTGTGAATACACGCTCTTCACATCCGCCGAATCCTCGTCTGGTGCAACCGCCCCCTAGCGCCCCTGGAGGATCCAATAGTCCAGAATTGGCGGAATTCTTATGAAACATGGCGAAATCAATGGAGGTTCTTAGGAAGCAGAACGAGGAGCTCAACACTCGGCTCACATTGGCTGAAGCACGGAGCAGCCAGAAAGAAAGGGAGCGCGAGGAACGCCGGGAGAAAGAAAGGGGTGATAGAATCCGCAGGGGAAAACATACTGTCGATCCTCACCAAGAGGATAATGGGAGCACTGTTCAAGGCGATCATCGAACGATCCAGGACGAGGAACATCACGACAAGTCCCGGCGAGTGGAAGCTGGGGATGGTGGATCTCGTCGAGAAAGGTCTCGGCGCGAGAAGTCTCATGAAGAGGGATCTCGCCGAGACAGGCGCGAAGGAGAGAAGTCTCATCGATCAAAACGACATCATGATAAGTCCCATCATGATGAAACCCGGGCTAGCCTTCAAGAGACAAAGATGAAGGATCTGGAGGACAAGTACGCCAGGATTCTCCGCCGAATTGACGGGGAGGACCCATATCTCACAGCATAGGACATGCTAGAAGACGGCAGCCTCCCATTCACGGACCGGGTCAAAACGTACCCTATGCCTGATAAATTCAAAATGTCATGGATAGAGAAGTATGACGGGAGTAGAGATCCACAGGCACACTTGGAATCATTCCGAGAACATCTCATCCTACACGGTACTCCCGACGAAATAGCATGCAGAGCTTTCCCCCTGACTCTGAAAGGGGTGGCTAAGGATTGGTTCACTGAACTTCCCCCGAAGTCAGTTGGCACCTTTAAAGAACTAGGACGATTGTTCCTGACGCAATTCCTTGCGACGCGGAAGAGGAAGAAGAGCGTCACTTGCTTGTTAACTCTCCGCCAGGGACGGGAGGAGTCCCTGAAAGACTTCATGCTTCACTTCAACAAAGAGAAGCTCGAAGTAGATAGCCCGGATGACAAAACAATGCTCAACGCTTTGATACAGGGTGTGAGAGCCGAAGGGCCATTGATGGCAGAAATCGGGAGGAAGAATACCCAAAAGGTTACCCTTCCTCAATTCATGAAGCTGACCGAGGAGTTCATTCACCAGGAGGAATTGGTTGGGACCCTCCTTAAGGCCCAGACGCTGGAAGAGCAGTCCAAGCAGGAAAGCAAAAAGCCCCCGGCAGTGCCTAAGCCAAAAGAAGAAAAGAATTCCCGGAAGGCGGAGAAAAAGCCGGGACCTCCTTTTATCAAGAACGAACCTCGGCAGACCGAACGCCTAAGGTTCCAGCCAGAAACCTTCACCCCCTTAAACGCCAGCTACACTGAAGTGTTTATGGCCATAAAGGGGGATCCAGAATTCAGGTGGCCACCAAAAATGAGGGCAGAGCCATCCAGGCGAAATCCGAACAAGTTTTGTGAATACCATAATGATCATGGGCATTCGACGAAGGAGTGCATTTCTCTTCGACGAGAAATTGAGACCTTTGTTCGAAATGGGAAGTTGGTCAGATTCCTTGCACAGGAGCGAGTTCGAGAAGCGAACCAACGAGGGCACCAGCCAGCAGAAGGCAATCGAGAAGGCCTCGGACATGCTGGACAAAGGCGACAAAACCAAAATCTGGGGGAGGATAGGTGTGATCGAGAGGGCGAGCAGAGGCCTCTCCGGAATCAAGAAGTAGTCCGAGAAATCCATACGATCTCGGGCGGAGTTGCAGGTGGTGGGGAATCCAACTCAGCAAGGAAGGCTTACGCAAGAAGCATGCACGGCGAAGTGTTTTCCTTACACCGGCCTGCAAAGACAGCCAGAACCGATTCTGTGGTGTTGTCTTTCTCTGAAGAGGATGCTCGGGGGGTTGTAATGCCCCATGATGATGCTCTGGTGGTAACTTTGACAGTTGCCAACCATGGAATCCATCGAATTCTGGTCGATAACGGGAGCTCTGCAGATATTCTATATTGGCCAGCTTTTCAACAAATGGGAATTGATCGCAACAGGATCAAACCGTTCGGCTCTCCGCTAGTTGGATTTGGCGGAGAGGTGGTATACCCCATGGGGATTATTCCCTTACCAGTGACAGCAGGAACTGCGCCGAGGTTATCCACAGTGATGGTGGATTTCTTGGTGATTGACCGACCCTCCGCCTACAACGCCATTATGGGTCGACCAGCATTGAACAAGTTGAAGGCTGCTACCTCAACTTACCACCTCATGATGAAGTTCCCAACGGAGGAAGGAGTTGGGGTCGTACGAGGTGATCAACTTGCGGCAAGGAAGTGTTATAACACTTCCTTGAAGAAGGTCTCGGATCCAACTACGCTCACTGTATCCTCGGTATCCGAGGCCAAGGGAGAACCAGCGGAGCCGCTCGAAGAGGTGTCAGTGGGGGAAGGAAGAGTCCTGCAGATAGGAACATGCCTTTCCCGAGAAGCTCGAGAAGGCCTCGTGACCTTCCTCCAAAGAAATTTGGAAGTATTTGCCTGGTCACATGAAGACATGCCAGGCATTAGCCCTGAGGAGATAGTCCATGTATTAAATGTGAACCCTGACGTGAGGCCAATAAAACAGAAAAGAAGAAAATTTGCACCTGAAAGGGTCGAAGCTGTGGCTGTAGAAGTAGAGAAGCTCCTGAAAGCACAGTTCATCCAAGAAGTCTATTATCCCGATTGGTTAGCCAATGTAGTCCTAGTAAAGAAATCCAACGGGAAATGGAGGATGTGTGTAGATTTCACCGACCTCAATAAAGCATGTCCTAAAGACAGCTTTCCTCTCCCACGCATTGACGCACTGGTAGACTCTACCTCAGGGTATGAATTACTCAGTTTTATGGATGCGTTCTCTGGTTATAACCAGATCCTTATGCATCCAGAAGATCGGGAAAAGACTGCATTCATCACTGATCGAGGCCTTTATTGTTATAAGGTCATGCCCTTCGGGTTGAAGAATGCAGGCGCTACGTACCAGCGACTTGTGAACAAGATGTTCCAAGCCCAAATTGGAAGAAACATGGAGGTATACGTGGACGACATGCTAGTAAAGAGCACGGAATCGGTTGGCCACATCCTCGACCTCCAAGAAGCATTTGAGACGCTGAAGGCGTATAAAATGAAGTTGAACCCCACTAAGTGTGCTTTCGGGGTATCCTCTGGTAAGTTTTTGGGCTACATGGTCTCAAGCAGGGGGATAGAGGCCAATCCCGAGAAGATTCAAGCCATACTAGAGATGCAGTCCCCAAAAACTACGAAACAACTACAACAGCTTACGGGGAGGTTAGCGGCCCTAAACCGGTTTATCTCTCGATCCACTGACAAATGCCTTCCTTTCTTCAAAATCTTAAGAAAGGCCTTTGAGTGGTCAAGTGAATGCGAGGAAGCCTTTGCTCAGTTAAAAAAATATTTGATGAGCCCTCCTCTGCTGAGTAGAACGATCCCAGGTGAAATGTTGTATTTATACTTGGCTGTCTCTCCCACAGCAATCAGTGCTGCCCTGATCCGAGAAGATGAAGGAGTACAGAAGCCGGTGTATTTTGTGAGCAAGGCGCTTCACGGCGCGGAAGAAAGATACCCTCAAATCGAGAAGCTAGCGTTTGCTCTCATTATGGCCTCGAGGAAGCTTCGGCCATATTTTCAATCTCACACAATCCGAGTCCTCACGGAATACCCGCTCAGAAAGGTAATGCAGAAGCTGGATCTATCAGGGCGACTGGCAAACTGGGCTATTGAATTGGGTCAGTTTGACCTTGAATTTGTCCCGAGGAATGCGATCAAAGGCCAGGCCCTTGCAGATTTTTTAGCTGAGTTCACTAACCTGCCGGAAGTAGAAGACTCGGAGGTCGAGAGAAGGTGGATCATCTATGTGGATGGCTCGTCGACAAAGAAAAATGGAGGAGCCGGAATAGTGCTTGTCACTCCGGAAGGAGAGGAGATAAATGGATCCGTAAAATTAGAATTCAGAACCACCAATAACGAGGCAGAGTACGAGGCTGTCATAGCAGGCCTTGGACTGGCCCTAGAACTCGGAGCTGCGTCCGTGGAAATACGGAGTGATTCTCAAGTCATTGTGGGCCACATCCGAGGAGAGTTTGAAGCAAAAGGAGAACGAATGAAGAAGTACTTGGCCAAGGTCCAAGGCATGCAAGTGTCTTTCCAGAAGTTCACCATCACCAAGATCCCCCGTGCAGATAACGAAAAAGCAGACCGCTTGGCCCGCATGGCCTCTGCAGAGTACACCGAAGTTGAGGAGAACACCACTTATGTCGAAAGTTTAAGGACACCCTCGATATCCGATGAAGCCTCGGTTGTCAACACAGTCGAGGAGGCCTCGGACTGGAGGAGGCCAATTATTGACTACTTGGAGAAGGGAAGTCTACCGTCCGAGAAGAGAACGGCCCTACAATTGAGGATGAGGGCTGGAAGGTTCACTATGGTTAACGGTATGCTCTACAAGAGAGGATTCACACTGCCTCTCCTAAAGTGTGTTCCTCCCGAGGAAGGAAACTATATACTCCGAGAAATCCACGAGGGAATATGCGGAAGTCATTCAGGGGCACGAGTATTAGCACACAAAGCAGTAAGAGCGGGTTTCTATTGGCCTAACATGAGTAAGAACTCAACAGAAATTGTCAGAAATTGTGACAAGTGCCAACGATTTGCTAATGTCGCCAAGCAACCCCCGGAAGAATTAAGTTCAATCTCTTCTCCTTGGCCCTTCTCACAATGGGGGGTAGATATAGTGGGACCCTTACCCCGAGGAAAGGGGGGTGTTCGATTTGCAGTAGTGGCGGTGGATTATTTTACTAAATGGGCAGAAGTTGAGCCCCTAGTAAATATAACGGCTAAAAACATCGAACGGTTTTTATGGAAGAATGTCGTCTGCCGCTATGGTGTACCGCATGCATTTGTTACTGACAATGGAAAGCAGTTCGACTGCGAACCATTCCGGAAGTGGTGTGCCGAACTTCATATAAGAAACTACTTCTCGTCCCCGGGGCATCCTCAAGCAAACGGGCAAGTAGAGGCTACCAATAAAACTATCTTTAAAATTTTAAAGAAAAAATTGGATAATAGAAAAGGAGATTGGGCAGACGATCTCCCGGAAGTCTTATGGGCTTATCGAACTACAAAGAGAACCCCTACAGAAGAGACCCCTTACGCTCTAGCATTCGGAACAGAAGCGATTATTCCGGCAGAGATAGGGTCGAGAAGCTTCAGGGTGGAATTATACAGAGCAGAGTCAAACGATGAAGGACTCAAACTCCATCTGGATTTACTGCAGGAGAAGCGAGACCACGCTCAAGTCACTATGTCCGCTTACCAGGAAAGAGTGGCAAGGTATTTTAACAAAAAGGTAAAGCCTCGGAACTTCAAGATCGGGGATCTCGTTTTGCGCAAGATTACTCTCGCCACTAGAGACTCATCCGAGGGAAAACTGGCTCCAAATTGGGAGGGCCCTTACAGGGTGATTGATTGCCAGAGACCAGGAGCGTACCATCTAGAAGACCAAATGGGAAAAGTCCTTCCGAGGCCTTGGAATGCAGAACATTTAAAGAGATATTTTTCTTAAAAATGTAATTTATCTTTGAGCCAATCATTACTTTATCTTTTTAAGTATGATTTATATTCAATAAAAGAACTCCCGAAGTTTATCATCACAAATGAAAAAGAGAAAAATTCCCAGTGTTCAACTCTCGAGACCCTCTCGAGTGTCCGAGACCACGTTCTCGGATAACTCCAAATGGGATCGAGGCTCAACACTTGGAACATTTCACAAGTGTTCAACTCTCGAGACCCTCTCGAGTGTCCGAGACCACGTTCTCGGATAACTCCAAATGGGATCGAGACTCAACACTTGGAACATTTCACAAGTGTTCAACTCTCGAGACCCTCTCGAGTGTCCGAGACCGTGCTCTCGGATAACTCTAAATGGGATCAAGGCCTAATACTCGCAAAGGTAACAACACGAAAAGTGGAAAAGCAGATAAAGCAAACAAAGAAATTTGAAGGAAAGGTATTTATTAACGTTTGTTAAAAAAATGTCTGTACAAAAGAATGATCGTGGAAGTTACAAATAAAAAAAAAAAAAATCATCATCTATCCTATGGACAATCTACGAGTCCCCTTGAGGAGCAACAGGGGGGTCTCGATCAACGGAAGAAGCCTCAGCATTCTCGGATGCCTCCCTAGCTTCTTCCTCCTGGGCAGCCTCGGGCCCAAGGGCTGGCGGCTGGTAATCAAATTCTTTAATGCCAGCAGCGTCGGGCATCTCCTCTCTTCCCAAGGAAACTAGACGAAGCATGGCCTCGGTGGTGCAGGGGATGTTCTCGATATTAACAGAGTTCACGTCCACTCTCTGAGCTAGGTCCCTCCACCAAGTCCTGAATGTCTCGAATCCGAGGTAAATCCCGTCGGCCCAGGCGGCATCTCTTATCCTTGATACAAAGGACAACTGATGCAGATAGTTGGCCGCCTTCGCTTGAGCTTCCTTCAGCTCGCGCCTCTGCTTCTTATGCTTGTCCGAGAAGTGCCTGTACCTCTCCTCGGTGACGAGCTTGCCCTTTGAGACCCTCTCGACCGTGGAGCGGCTCTCCTGCAGCTGCTCGGTGGTCTCGGCATGCTTCTCCTCGAGCTGCCTCAACTCCTCTTTTAATATGGAGTGGTCCTCCTGGAGCTCCACATGCTCCGCCTGCAGGGCGGCATGGCTCTCTTGCAGAGCCGAATGTCTGACCCTTAGGCCCTCAAGTTCCTCGGACAAGGTCGCATGTTCGGCCCTAGCCCGGTCCCTGGCCATGGAGGCCTCAGAAGCCTCGCACTCCATTACCTTCGAGTGCTCCCCTAATACCCGAAGGTCGTCCTCGTGCTTGGCGACAACTGCCTTGAGCTTGGCATTCTCCACTTCGGCCTCCGCCAGCTTATTCCTCAGGTCCTCTTCACCGCCGCCATCCGTTGAGACCTTCCTGAAGTGGCAGTACAGGATGGTCGACCTGAGGAAAGCCTACGAGTAACAAAAGTAGTGTTAGAACCCAAACAAGAGACAAAAATAATAATACTATGGCAAAAAGCTTACCAAGAACTGCATGGTCAGCATCTCCTCGGCCATGCCTCGGGTCGAGATGTCACGCCCCTTCAGCTGGAGCTTCTCATGGTCGACCATATCCACCACGGCCTTGAAGGGATTTCCCTTCAAGTCTCCTCCAAGCTTCGCCAGCTTCCCTCTGAAGGTCCAGTTTGCCCCTTCTGGCTGAATCTCGGCTGTGCTCTCGGAGGACCCAGAAGCCTCGGATGCACCATCAGCTCGAGGCCTCTTCAGAGCAGAGGCCTCCTCCGCCTTGTCAAGACTCGGACACCTTGGCCTTTTTGGAGTCGGAGCCCGAGAAGAGGCCCCTTGTTCAGGAATTGGGGACAAAGGCTGTTGGGGGTTCCTCAGAGCGACCATGTTGGAAGGCCCCATGTTGTCATCCGCCATCCCGACGGACTCAGATGACTCTGCATAGATGTCCTCCAAGATGTGCTGGATGTTCGAGCCTAGGGGATTATTCACCCCAGAAGGGATCGGCCCCTCGGGCACCTGCAGAGGCTCCTCGGCCTGTCCCATTATGTTCACTGGGACAGCGAGGACCGGCTCGTTTGCCAGGAAGGCAGCTACCTCCTCTACTCGGGGTACAGAAGGAGGAGGTACCCGACTCCTTCGATCCGCTAGAAAACCCGCCACGTTGCTTGTCTTGGCGGCAGGGGCAGCAGTCTCGACCACGCGAGCTGCTGGCTCAATCATGGGAGCTGCTGGCTCAACCATTGGAGCTGCCAGCTCAGCCCCTACAACCGGCCTCTTCTTTCGGACAAGAGGCACCTCGACTACCTCCACGTCCGACTCCTCCTCGACGACCGGTACGGGCTTCCGGCTTACATTGACTGGCTCCTCACCCTCCGAGTCATCCTCGTCGGCCAGCCTCAAGACTCTGGCCACCCTGGGAGGGTCCTTAGCCTTCCTCTTCTCCACCAACGGGCTCTTCCTGGAGGGAGACGAGATTGGTAGGGTCGGCGGAGCGGGAGGCCTCGGCTCCCTAATTTTGAAGTTTCCCCCAGTTTGAATGGGGTAGACAGCCTTTTTGGGCTTCTCGGACTCAACCAAGACGCCCTTGCCCTTATCAAGCCTCGTACTTCTGCCCTTCTCGACCCCTTTGGCTGGGTCTTTCCACGGAGTATTACCCCGGGTATTCGCCGCCGAAGGATCAGGGTTGGCGGGTCTCTGTAGGTATTCCTCTCTCAGCGCCACCGCCACATGTCCAGAGGGCGCATAGACCATCTCCATAAGCCTCGGCATCGTGCCGAGCACTGCGTAGTTGAGGAAGGAGGGGTGCTTCCGAGTCCACTGAAGGACATCATTAACCCGAGCCACTTCCTTTGGCGTCAGGTGTGGTTCTTGAGAACCCTTCTCAGAATGATAGTTCACGTCCCGAGGAACTCTGAATTCGGTGGCCTTCTCTGTAGGGGCAAACTCCCACTGCCCCGAGGCGAAGAAGAATTTGTTCTTCCATCCTCGATTGCTGGAGTACTTAGTCTCCAGAACTATTAACTTACCCTTGCGGGTCTGAATATTGTAAACCCCGCCTCCTGGGTTTTTATGAACTCGGTGTAGGAAGAGAAACTCCCTCACCGTTAGCTGATGCTCCTTACCCAACGCGAGGGGCCACAACACCATGCAGCCGTAGAGGTACCTCCAGGCATTTGGAGCAAGTTGGTGGGGAGCCAGGTCCAGGTAATTGAGTAGTTCTCGGACCATGGGGAGAAAGGGAAGGCGAAAACCCGCTTGAAACATCGCCTCGTACACACAAACCTCGTGACGGTCCGTACGAGCGATGGCGCCCTCCCTTTTCTCTTCAAACCGCAGTGAAATATATGGGGGAATGAAGCACTCCCTCCGAATCCGACGCTCGTCGGCACGAGATACCTTGCTGACCCATGTGGCTGGGTGAGATTCACCAAGTCCGTCAGAGTCTTCACCACCTTTTGTCATTTTCTGAGTAAAGTATGAGAAGAAGAGAACGAAGAGAATGAAGAGACGAAGAGAAGATGCCTCAGAGAAAACAGAAAAACTTGCAAAGGAAAGTAATGAAAATAATTCTTGGTGGGAGAATTTATAGATGGAACAGAGAAGATGAGACGTCGGCGCGGTTTAAGAGGAAGCAGGGAAGAGTCGTACCTCGAATCCCTGAAAAAACGGTTCAAATCCTCGGCGGCAATTCGGTTTTTAAGACTGACAACTGCCAGCCGCTCGAGCAACCACTGACAGCTCGACACGCGGCACAACCTCGAAATTTGAATCGCCGCATTTAATGCTCGGCGCCTCCTCGAACCTAAGCGCCTCGAGCATTTTTGGCGGGAAATTTAAAAACAAAAAAAATTTGAAATTCAACTGTTCCTTACCTGTGTTGATTCATTCTTTCGAAACTCTTTGAATTTCCATAGTCCTCCAGACAAGGAAATTGGGGGGTAACTGTTGGGTCATGAATCAACCCCACAGGACCATTCTGACCTGTATTAGGCCCAATGAAGGCCCATGTTCTCAAAGCCCAAGAGCGTCTCGAGCCTCGAAAGCCCAAGAGCGTCTCGAGCCTCGAGAGCCCAAGAGCGTCTCGAGCCTCGAGAGCCCACGCAGGCCTCGATCATCCGAGAACACCTCGAACAGGCAAGAAGGCCTCAGGCCTCGATCACCCGAGAACCGCCTCGAGCCTCAATCACAATATACCACCAATACTTTGAGCTTAAGGCTTCCGAAGCCCGAAAAGCTAGGGATCAGGAGATCAAATTCAAAGATCCTATCTTATCCGTTCCATTCAAATGCCAAGTACCTGAAAGTGCAAGATCAGATATATTATCCACAAGTATTCAAAATTTAAGGTGCCATAACAACCAAATCCTATCTCGATCTCGTCAGATCTTGATACGGATAACTACCCAAATCCTTGATAACAAACTACCTCGCAGAAAATCAGGGAAGAGTTAGTCATTGACAAGGGAACAATCACTCCATGCCTATATAATGCAAGTCACCTCCACATGTTCTGGTAACGCAACTCTAGCATTCTTAAAGCTTCTGTTGTTTCCTCATTATCTCAAAAGCATACACTGACTTAGGCATCGGAGTATCCCCGCCGGCTCACCCCCGGTCTCTTCGATCCTATTCTTTTCTCTATTGTGCAGGAAAAGTCAAACTTGGATCATACATCAGGAAGTCAACAAGCGTGCCATGTCACCAATCGGGAAACTGTGTATCAACAATTATTATCTCCGTATAATTAACGACAACCCAATATGAATGCCATCCATTTAATAGCACTCTCAATATAAATTGTCTAACTTCGTTACTATCTCCATATAAGTAACGACACTCCAATATGAATTGAGGACTGACTTTATATATGAGCTTTCATATATGTACAGGCTAGTGTCTAGTATCATATATATATAGAAGCCGAATTATTCTTAAAAATGCTTTAATATTGCGACATGTGACGTAAACCTTTTTTATTTTAATACTAAACCGGTTTTTTAAGAATGAACCGGTTTTTATTTAAAAAACCGGTAATTAAATTGGCGTAATTAATGACATTTAATTATATTTGAATAGTTTTCCATGCATAAATTATGCAATAAATTAAGTATTATTAATGTCAAAATCAAATATACTTTAATATGTATATAACATAATATTATACGTTATAGTTGAATTAGATGAACTAAATGATAGGATGTAGAAATAAAATAGGAAAAACTCCACTGCATTACTAATAAAAATTAAAAATTAAAAAATAAATAAATAAAAAATAAAAACTTGTTATTTGTTAGTCATAACAATTATTAATCAAAAATTTTATTGCATTATTTATTATTTTTTAAAATATATAATTGTATATTAATGATTAATTGTATAGATTGTCGGATTTTTACTTAACATAATGATTAGATATTTAGTTTTTATTTCATTAGCAAAAATAATTTTTAATATATATATGATTAGCATTCTACGAACAATTATATATTTGATGTTCAAACGAAAGTGTAAAATCACAACGGTCATCTTGGGGCTTATTTTTGCTTAGTGCCCATTAGTTTATAAAATTGTTAATTGTTCGATATAACATGTTTCTTATTTGATATTTTTTTAGGCCTATTCGCCTATAAAGAAAGTTCGATAGAAATGTGTTTCAATTTTGAAATTAAACTATAACAAAAATCTAGCGCGTATTTTTTTCTACAATCAAAGTACTTTTTTGAATGTTCATAATTTTGAGTTTTATTTATATTGAAATCTTATAAGTATTGCACCAACAATACTAGAAATTCTAATTTTATATTTATGTTTTGATTAAACAAAATTCAAGTTTTCTTCTTACAATTATGAAAAGTAAATTTCATAATACTTATAAAAAGTACGATTATAATATAACCTTAAAAATCATGCGCATTGCGCGGGTTATAAGCTTTTATATATAAAAGCCAAATCACTCTTAGAAGTGCCTTAATATTACGACATGTGGCGTAAACCTTTTTTATTGTAATGTTAAACCGATTTTTTTAAGAGTGAACCAGTTTTTAAAAAAATCGGTCATTAATTGCATTAATTATATTTCAAGAGTTATATATATATTATTCAATAAATTAAGCATTATTAATGTCCAAATCAAATAAGGAAACAAATAATACTAATTAAATTATTTTGTATTGATACATTTAGGATTCTAAAAAAAAATACAGTTATATATATAACCAGTTTTTTCTTAAAAAAATCGGTCATTAATTTTTGAAATCATCTTAGAGCCTGTTTGGGATTACATTTGAAAAATAGAGTTTTTAAGTCAAAAAGAGCTTTTGGGCAAAAACTTCATTTTTAAGCTTTTGTCAAAAGTGCTTTTTGGTAATTTTTAGACTTTTTGGACATTTAAAAGCACTTTTAATTTTTTTATCAAACGACTACTTTTTTATGCAAATAGGCTTTTTGAGTGTTAAAAGTGCTTTTAGGACTCTCAAACGCAATCTCAAACAGGTTCTTAGTCTCATTCATGAAAGATCAAGAGCAAAGCTCTTACAACATAGGGCAAACCCTAAAGTATCCATAACTAAACTATAAAGATACCAACGTCATACAAGACGTATTACAATTCAGACTCTCAAAACAGATCCGCTAACCTATGACTAATCAACAAATGAAATACAAATCTGTACCAAACAGAACCAACTAATGCATAGGTAGCAATTATTCCTTGACACTGAGGGCTGAGAACCCCAGGCCAACACTTATTCCTTAACATTGAGGTCTGACAACCCCAGGCCAACACTTGTCCTCCTCGACCTGAAAGCCAGGATAATGTTCACATCCACAACCCAAAAATCTGGACCAAGCATCAAACAAAAAGTAGGCTGATCGAGATAGGACTTATTACAAGCAAAAAAAAACAATAAAAATACAGGAAAAAGCAACAAAATGCAATTAGAAAAAACCAACAATATAGGGAAAAAGCCAATCGCGTGTAAGCCAAAGCCAACCAGTGCAAGAGGCGTTGGGGGCTCGTCGCGGTGGAGTCGCTAGGAAAGGCCCGGTAGTGGATGGAGGGTGGCGAAACAGGTGCGGAGGAGATTGGCTGAGCTGCAGAAAAAACAAAAAAAAACAAACAAACAAACAAAAACAAAAACAAAAACAAAAAAAACAAATCTAAATCTAAAACATGGAAACAAAACAGAAACATAAACAGTCGGGGGGAGGCCCAGACCTGAGCCGGCCAGGGACCGCCAAGGAGGGTGGCGATGGTAGCAAAACGCGGAGGGGGCGTATAAAAGACCCGTGATGAGTGCCTAAAAGTGTTTATTTGGACCCCTTAATTTATATTTGTTAGGCTCTTAGTTTTGTTAATATCTAATATTTTGTATTGTTTTAGTTTTTTAATGTGTTGTAGGTCCTTGGTGCGAATTGTGGTTCAAAGGGACGGAAATAAAGCAAAGATAGAACTTTAGCCTCTGCAAGTGCGATCGATCGCACTTGGTGCGATCAAACACACTACAGTCGATCGCAAGACCTACGATCAAATGCAAGCCTCGTCAGCCCGCATCTCACGCGGTTGCCCTAGCCGGCCCTAGCCTTCATCGTTTTCTCATTGCCCCGTGGGCAGTTATTTACGATCGATCGCAAGCTGTGCGATCGAATGCAGCTCTGACGATCGAGCACACACGGCACTTGATGCATTTGCTGTCGAACGTATATCACCACGATCGAACGCACACAGGGATGCGATCGATCGCACCCCCTGCGATCGAACGCACCCCTAACCTGGCAGTACATTTTATTTTTTCTATAAATAGGACCCTTTGTATTTTCGTCATTTTTACGTTTGGGAGGTGCCTCTAGGGCCTCAAACCCTCTGTTTTCACAGTATAACCCTCCTAAATCGTCATTAATTTATTTAATATTTTATTTTGCTTTTATTTAGTCTATTATTCCCTTCACTTTGGTTTTGTTTATATATATTCATGTTTAGTTCGTATTATTCCGTTGTTTAATTTTATGTTTATTCGTTTCAATGCATTTTAGTGATAAAAGTGTATTGATTGTTGTTTGCAAATCGTTAAACGTCGACTTTCGTTACAACCGGAAATACATCGGATGATTCGTTTTCGGACTAATATCCATTGTGACCTCTTAAAACAGTGTTTGCATTGGTTAATTTGACAAGATTTTGTAGCAACAATAGGATATGCATATGTGCTTTATCGATAGACGGAAATATGAACAATGTGTTAGCGCTCACAGTATGCCTAATAGCATAGTCGTTATTGAGTATGAGCTAAGTATATTTATATGTTGATTAAATTGTAGCGAGGTGGATTAGGGACCTTAGCATTTTTATTTATTTATTTTATTGCATTTGAATCTAGTTTATTTTTATGCACACCAGCTGTTTGATTTTGGGACTAGGTTAAAATATGATTAGTTTAGGCACTTTAAAATTAGTTTTTAACAAACTCGATTCTCTGTGGGATTCAACCTCGCACTTGCACACCCGCTACACTACTTAACGACTCGTGTAATTGACAAGCACAATTAAATTTGTGCAACAAATTTTGGGGCCGTTGCCGGGGAATAGTTGTTTTGTTTGAATTGATTTTTTTTCCTTAGATTAATTTTATTTTTCGACTAGTTATTTCAATTGTGCAATTATTTTATTTATTTCGTGCTTTTGTATTAAAAAAAAAATTTTACAAAAAAAATTAGATTAGTTGATTAGTTTTGTTTCCTATTTTTGATTCTGTCGGGTCCCTGGAAAATCAGCCCGTGATAGTGCGATCGAACGTGCTTGAGTCTATTCCAGCGTAGTCGAATACCTGCGCTCGCCTAGTACGCTACTGTGTGCGAGCGTGCGCCTCTGACAGACTGCAGTACGCTTGTGCGAACGATCGCACCTCTGTTGTAATCGAACGCATAAGCACAGACTGCTACATTTATGCGTGTCTGCGATTGATCACATCTTCCTACGCTCGAGCGCACCTCAGCTGGCTGCACCAATAGACCCGAGGCAGTGTATGTGTCCAGTTTTCATTTTTTTTGTTATTTTGTTTAATTATTTATTTATTCTTCCTGTTTTTATTTATTTACTTGCTTTTTTAATTTTTGTTAGTTTATTTTTGTTTTTAATTATTTAATTAGTTATTGTTTTGTTAATTTGTTGTTTAGTTATTTGTTTAGTCTATTTTTATTAGTTATTGTTTATTTTATTTTATTTTTGTTGTTAATGTTTCATGTAGGATATTTTGAACTATTTGGGTGAAGCATGAGTCTTCCATTTATTGATTTTGATGTTTTCCCTAGTTGTAGGACACCAAATCCTACCAATTTGCACCCACATGAACTTTGTTTAGGCTGCTCTAGTCCTTACCATAATTCTGGTGATTGTCCACATTGGGAACAATTTACCAATCTCCCATATGGGCAGCTAAACACCAGTTTTTTTCTACTAGGGATTTGAATCACATTCTAATTCTTACACCCTTAACCAAAATAACCATTCTGATGTCTCATGGTATGCTCATGCCATGGGAAACTATGCTCTCCATTTCGATGAACTGCACCATTCTGAATATCCGCAGTTCAATACCCACCCTTCCATACCTTCATCGTATAATCCTCCTCCTTAAGAGTCATTAGTGCAATATTTTTCAACTGTTCATATTGATGACTTAGAGGAGAGAGCAAACCAACTCATGACAGCTAGGCGTGCCCACGCCCAGTTTCCTCACACTCACACACCTCATCAATCATGTGAATATTGTTATCATCCTTCTCACGGATTTGATGAGTGTCCTTTCTATGTTCATTACGTGAGTCAAATTAACAAGTCTGCACATGAGAATACACAAACCACCACCACACTTGTTAGTGAGGAAAAAGCTGTCAGTAAGGTGGAAGAAGAGGAGCAGATTGAGCCCCTGCCAATTTCAAATTAGTCCAACGACAAGGAAGTGAGTACTGAAGCTTACTCCTTCGTCATAATCCCTCTCGAGACATATCATGCACCACATGTTTCACATTTTCAATGTCTCGAGGAGCCATCTTATGTAGAGATTTTCAAAGAATCACAAACCAAAGATCACAAATTTAGAAATCGTGGTCCTAAGAGAATTTTTCGAAGCAAGCTTTTAGGCTAGATAAGATGGTGGAACATCCTTCCAGAGGGATATCCAATTCTTAAGAAGAAAGGATGGAAGGGATTGGTTGGACACCTATACGAGCGGGGAAGGTGCGGTTTTCTTTCTTTTTTTTCCGCACTTTAATTTTTTTCATTTTCATTTTGTCATTTTATTTTATTATTTTATTTTTTGTTTCTAACAACAATTAACCTTTTGATGTTTGATCTTTGAGAAAAAAAAATTGCTGTTAGTTTTTGACAAGTTTTTTGATGTTTAAGTTCGGGGGACGCTTTGGACTTTGTACATCTCGATTCCTCATCCCACTGTAATGTATTTCTTGCCACATTGGGGACAATGTGTCATTTAAGTTTGGGGGTGTGGACAAACATTTTGTCTGTTTTGTTTGTTTATTTATTTGTTTTGTTTTATTTTTGTCTGTATATATTTGTTTTTGTCTGTATATAAAATTTTTTCGTTTTGTTTGTTGCTATGTTGTTGATTGGGCACAATTTACATCGTAATTGTAGATTGCATATCATTAGTGTGTTTAACTTGTTTGAATATTGCATATCATTAGAAATCCCAGTTTTTTATTCATGTATTGGATTAGAGAGACTCCATTTGTTTGATCGATATTTCACATGCACACTAGCATTAGGGTCTGTGGGGTATGAGATTTGACTTTGAAATGTGTGTCTTGAGATTTTTAGGTTTGCGATGTGATAATGAAAACCTTGACTGTTAATAAAAAAAAAATTCAAATCAGAATAAGTCGAGCTTTTCATTGAGTAACCGGACCTCTTGCCTGGCCAAGCAATGAGTGTTCACGTCAAAAGATGAGAAATTTCAGCTAAAAAATTGTATGGTTAGTTTAGGTTCCGTAACTCTTTTGACTTGAGTAATTAAGCGCTAGGGATGTTTCTACATCTAGTGCCCTAAAGTAGTCTGGTTTGGGAGTCACTAGCCCAACACTCGTTAGATAGGTCATTTAGAAGCTTAAGGAAGTCAAGCATTGCACAGCCTACACAAAAACAAATTGCATCTTTCAATTTAAGCCTTGGTTAATTTATCACATTGTTTTCCTTTGAATTTTGGGATACACGTCTTTGGGGATAATTGAAACCCCATGATCTTGGTGTTAGTTCACTTTGCACTTCTTAGAGCATGTGTTGTCTCAATTTTTCAATCTTGAGTGAAATGATGTTTGGATGCCTGGATGATGTGGTTCGTATGTTTAACATGTTAAATTTGCTAATGATGTATGAACCATGTGTTTGTGTGAAGGGTTTTGTCCATTAATAACATAGTGCCAAATAATTGCTTGTGAGTGTCATTCCTGAAAAACCCTCATGAGACTTCACTTGCCCACTAGGGATGCCTAGTGGTTTAAAAGGCTTGTTCCATACGCTAAATGCAATCGTTTCTCCCATGAAAGCGGATTTATGTTTCGTGTTTTTAATTGTGTTTTCATTTTGTTTTACTAAGGGACTAGCAAAATGTAAGTTTGGGGGTATTTGATGAGTGCCTAAAAGTGCTTATTTGGACCCCTTAATTTATATTTATTAGGCTCTTAGCTTTGTTAATATCTAATATTTTGTATTGTTTTAGTGTTTTAGTGTGTTGTAGGTCTTTGGTACGAATTGCGGTTCAAAGGGGCGGAAATAAAGCAAAGATAGAACTTTGACCTCTGCAAGTGCGATCGATTGCACTTGGTGCGATTGAACGCACTATGGTCGATCGCAAGTGCGATCGATCGCACTACGGTTAATATTTGCAATATTAACCCTAAAGTTCTCATTGCGCCGTGGGCAGTTATTTGCGATCGATCGCAAGCTGTGCGATCGAACGCAGCTCTAACGATCGAGCACACGCGACACTTGATGCATTTGCGGTCAAACATATATCACCACGATCGAACGCATGCAGGGATGCGATCGATCGCACCCCTTGCGATCGAACCAACCCTGACCTGGCAGCACATTTTATTTTGTCTATAAATAGGATTATTTGTATTTTCGTGATTTTCACGTTGGGAGGCGCCTCTAGGGCCTCAAACCCTTTGTTTTCACTGTGTAACCCTCCTAAATCGTCATTAATTTATTTAATGTTTTATTTTGCTTTTATTTAGTCTCTTATTCCCTTCACTTTGGTTTTGTTTATATATATTCATGTTTAGTTCGTATTATTCCGTCGTTTAATTTTATGTTTATTCGTTTCAATACATTTTAGCGACAAAAGTGTGTTGATTGTTGTTTGCAAATCGTTAAACGTTGACTTTCGTTGCAACTGGAGATACATCGGATGATTAGTATTCAGACTAATATCCTTTGTAACCTCTTAAAACAGTGTTTGCATTGGTTAGTTCGACAAGATTTTGTAGCAACAATAGGATATGCATATGTGCTTTATTGATAGACGAAAATATGAACAATGTGTTAGCGCTCAAAGTATGCCTAGTAGCATAGTCGTTATTGAGTATGAGCTAAGCATGTTTATATGTTGATTAAATTGTGGCGAGGTGGATTAGGGACCTTAGCATTTTTATTTATTTATTTTATTGCATTTTAATCTAGTTTATTTGTATGCACACCAGTTGTTTGATTTTAGGACTAGGTTAAGATAGGATTAGTTTAGGCACTTTAAAATTAGTTTTTAACAAACACGATTCTCTGTGGGATTCGACCTCGCACTTGCACACCCGCTACACTGCATAACGACTCATACAATTGACGAGTACAATTAAATTTGTGCATCAACCCACAACGGGCGGTGGCGGTGGGCAGTGGAGGCAACTCCCTCGAAGAAACAAAACATAGGCCAAAAAACCCCAAACAATGACAAAAACGCCCAGAAAAGAAATGAAACAGAGCGAAACCGGCGAAGTCCAAAACTCAAAACCCAGACGGAGATCGACAGAAAAAAAAAAAAAAAAAAAAAACGAAGAACCGGTCCAAAGGCTTATCGATCCTGCACCAGATCCAACCTGAAGGAGCAAAACCGCCGTAAAAGGGGCAGCCCAAGGCAAAACAGAAGCAAACCGGAGGAAAAATTAAAGGGAGGAGGGAGGCGGCCGGTGCTTGGACATCAGGTAAATAACAAGCACCCGAGGTGGAGAGAAGTGCCGCACAACGGAGAGGCAGTGGAAGGGGGAGGGAGAGGCACCGGGACTAGGGCATCAGGTAAATAGCTAGTGTCCAATGCGAGGGGGACGAGGGAAAAAGGGAGGCAGCCGACGACCGTCCCTCCTCCCCTGAGAGTGCGGCGCTCTGAGGGGTCTCTAAGCTATGAAACCCTATAGCAGAATACGAATTGTTTACCTGACCCTCCACTTGTTCTTAATCGGTCATTAATTGCGTTAATTATATTTCAATATAATCCACATGTCATTAATTAGCGTCATTAACTGCGTTGACTATATTAGAATTCATGTATTCTTCTTACTATTTTTTTTTTTATTTGTACTATTCCTTTTAAATCATCTATACTTATAAGAACAAAGATTTAACTTTTTTATTTAATGAGCTCCTTTTAACTTCTAATGAAAATTATGTGTTTAAATTTCAAAATTAAAGTAAAATTAAATTAAATTGGAGTAATTAATGGCATTTAATTATATTTTAAGAGTTTTTCATACATAAATTATTTCATAAAGTAAGTATTATCATTGTCCAAATCAAATAAAAAAAAACAAATAATACACATCGAATCATATATATCATATATAATAGCCAAAATCTTCTTTTGAAATGCCTTTAAATTGCGACATGTGACGTAAACCTCTTTAAAAAAAAATTAAAAAAAAAAAAAGAAGAGATTAAACCGATTTTTTAACTCATTATTTTAAAAACCAAATATTTAAAAATTAACAGGTTCATATTTTTGTTCTCTCTATCTCTCATTTATCCTCTCTTTCAACGTCTCTCTCTTTCTGTCTTTCTTTCTTTCTTTCTTTCTTTTCTAAGTCATTCACTCTCATTCAACGTCTCTCTCTTCAATCTGTTCATATGTATTCCTCTCCCTCTCTCCTTTTTTTTCCTCTATCTCTCCACACTCTATTTTTTTCTCTCCAAGTCTTTCACTCTCATTCCACATCTCTCTCTCTCTCTCTCCAACATTAACATCTCTCATCTTTTCTCTCTACTTCAATCTTTCTCTTTCCCCACTCTTAAACTTTAACAAAAACATAATCTATTGGCCTAAAAATTCAACTTGGAGGTAATTATTCTTCTTAACACGTTTTGTTTTCTCATACCTTGAATCTGTTCATATATTTCCCTCTCCCTGTCTCTTTTTTTTCCTCTCTCTCTCCACACTCTCTTTTTTCTCTCAAAGTCTTTCACTCTCATTCCACGTCTCTCTCTCTCTCTCCAACATTAACATCTCTCATCTTTTCTTTCTACTTCAATCTTTCTCTTTCCCCACTCTTAAACTTTAACAAAAACAGAATCTATTGGCCTAAAAATTCAACTTGGAGGCAATTATTCTTCTTAACTTTTTTTTTTTTTCCTCATACCTTGAATCTGTTCATATGTTTCCCTCTCCCTTTCTCTTTTTTTTCCTCTCTCTCTCCACACTCTCTCTTTTTTCTCTCCAAGTCTTTCACTCTCATTCCACGTCTCTCTCTCTCTCTCCAACATTAACACCTCACATCTTTTCTGACCACTTCAATCTTTCTCTTTCTCCACTCTTCAACATTAATAAAAATAGAATGTATTGGCCTAAAAATTCAACTTGGAGGTAATTATTCTTCTTAAGCCTTTTTTTTCTCATACCTTGAATCCGTTCATATGTTTTCTTCTCCCATTGATCTCCTTTTTTTCCTCTCTCTCTCTCTCAACACTCTCTCTTTTTTCTCTCTAAGTCTTTCACTCTCATTCCAAGTCTCTCTCTCTTCAACATTAGCATCTCTCATCTTTTCTCCCCACTTTAATCTTTCTCCTTCTCCACTTTTCAACATTAATAAAAATAGAATCTATTGCCCTAAAAATTCAACTTGGAGATAATTATTCTTTTTAATTTTTTTTTTTTTTTTCATACCAGGGGCTAATAATATCATGGATCAAGGATTGATATCATTAACACAGGAATAACATTAATTATTAATCAATTATTCTGCATCAGATGGAATATCATTAATAAGCTTGTCTCAAAACATTTAAATCTAATGAAATACATATATGCATATGTTGTGCTTCCGCATCAAATCTTATTGTCATAAACGTGTAGGTGAATACATGTGCATATATGTCTAACAAAAGGTTGAATAATGTTGTGTCTTGGTTTTGAGGAAGAAAATGTTATGTTGCTTCTTTATATGGTGTTATGCATGCACTTTAAGGAGAATCTGAAAAAACATGTGAGCCTATATTTATCTTGGAGCACATGCTACCCCTAGGCCTTTCTTTGTTAAAGGCAAACCTGTTGTTTCATAAAATTTCTAATATTCGGCCTTTAGCGATTTAAATAGATGTTAAGTTTCATGTCTATTGAACGCGTTGCTTCAACAATCTCTAGAAGCACAAGATTTATAAATAAAAAGAATGTGAAACGCCTTTCTTAGCTCTTTTCTTTCTTTTCTTTTTTTAAAACCTTTAATTTCACATGCATGAAAAAGGTAGAAGAAATATGAATGGAGGAAAGTAACCAATCTCTCCCCTGTTAGGGATATGACGTGCAGTAGTTTCAGTAGGAATCTATGTTATTGTTTTCTATCTTCTTTTTGTCAAGTAGTTAGATAAGGTTGGAACTCTAATTGATAGAGGTATTTATCTTCTATTCAAACATGAGTTATCAATTAGTAGGATTAAAGAGTTATCTTCATTCGAATAAGGAGTTATCTTCATTAAATAAAGGATCACGTATCCTAGTAGGTTTAGGAGTTAAACTACTAATTTATGTCTTATTAGCTGTCTATTTAAAGGCACAATCATTCAATAAAAGTATGCAAATTTAATCTTCAAACCTTGTGTTTGTTATGAGACCCAGGAATCTCTAATTTCCTATCGCTAGTTGTTTCAATTAGCAAATATAGGGAAGAATAAGAAGCAGGATCTTGCTTCCTTCCCCGTTTCTACCCGAGTTACTAGATCTGTTACACATTCACATAACATCCCCCAAGGATAATTCCGTAATTATATGTGGACTAAGCGGATTCAATGCGGAGAAGAAGGTGTATCTTACATCAAGTCTTTTCAGAAAAGATTATTGCTACCTTACAATATTAAAGGAGTACTAGGAGGAAATAGGAAGCACATGCTTTGATTTTTGACTTTTCAAGCAGGAAGTAGTGGAAAAAATTGAGATACTACTACTCCCATGATAAGGTTTAATAACCACAAAGTTTATGATTGCATCATTTTCTTACCTAACAATTTCGTAGCCTGAGGAAAATTCCAAAAATGAGATCTGCCATAGTCCACCATGTTGCTTAATTCCATAGTCCACCTTCAAACTTTGACTGACTGACTAGATATTTACCAAAACCAAACCTTTTGTTTTTTCGTTTTTTGTTTTTCGAAAGAAAATGAGCCTATTGAATGTGAATGAGACTATGAGCATCAAGTGGGGAACTGGAAAGAAAAGTCGCATTGGTGAAGCGTTCTCACTTTTCCAACAAAAAAGCGAGAAAGCTTTTTGTTAGAACACAGTTTTCCAAGGATGACGTGGTGGATCCTGATTCGTCGGATTGCTGGATTGTTGTTGTGGATGATTTTGGTGATGATGATCTATGGGTAGAATTGGCTGCAAAATAGAGAACTATAAGGAAGGCCGGGGATGTCCCGACGACGGGAGCTCCGATGCCTAAGTTAGTACTTTGATTATGAAAGATCAAAATAACTTGAAGAGAATGAGTGAGTTGTGAGAGAACAGGATACCTTCGACTTGCAGGTGGAGTCTCCCTTTTATAGGAACAGCGGATGACGTCATCATAGTCGGCATAATTGGCTGAAGAGATTCTCGGCTAGACCGAGAACCATAGTGACCTATGTTCGAGATTAACATTCGGAAAAACCCGAATGATGTCCTCTGAGGACATCATTCGACTGGTTTTTCCGAATGATGTCCTCCGAGGACATCATTTGATTGAGCCGGACACGCACAATCTTTTGGGCCTTTACTACGGGTTCGACCAAGTATGGGCCGTAAGGCCCACTTAGTTTGAATTTTGATTCTACAGTT
>VIBQ01000116.1:0-32011 GCA_006937295.1 Carpinus fangiana | reverse complement strand
CCTTTTCAAGGAGTTGGACGAGATATGTTCGGCCCTCCAGGTTTTGTCTGCGGAGACCTGGGCTGGACTTCTTTGATCGTCTCGTCGTTTTAACTTCCGCCTTATCGTATTCCCACGCTCATCATGATTCTAATTCCCTTCTTTCGAGATCGGGCTACGTGGGTCTCTGTGATACGGCGCCCTTTGATCTTTCCTGTAATTTATCGATCCGGTCGTACCGTATTTATTCCAGTTTCTCGGTTTCTCCACGCGCGTTCCTCTATAAGAATCGTGCTCATTCAAGTCGCACCTTCCTCAGCACCTTCTTCACCTCTTTTCCCCTATTCAGATGGACCGTATTTCGCGAATCAGTCGCTCTCCGGATAGTTCCGGAGACTCTTCGTCCTCTCCTGGGTCCTTTGCGCCCTTACCAGGACCGAATGAGGATGAAGCCTCCGGAGAAGTGACTTCTCTAACTCCGCAGGATATTCGGGTCGAGCTGTCTAGGCTAAAGGTGGCTCTGGCATCCCACGAGCACATGCTTGTGGAGCGCTCAAATCATCTGTCGAGGTTGGTGGGTGAAGTCGACTCCAGGGATCATCAACTGGCTCTGGCGAATCGGCAAATACAACTTCGGGACCGTCGGATTGCCGAGCTTGAGAGACAACTAGCCGACGTATACAAGAGTCGAGCGCAAGAGGCTTACGGCGAACATGCTAGGGCACGCCTTCTGGTAGATACTGAGAGGGAGTGTCGGCAACTCCGGCAAAGATGCCAGTTTTGGAGGTCTCGTGCACTGGGTAGAACCCGCAGAACGGGTGACACTTCTCGTGATGAGCGTTCGGACTGACCCTAATTTCCTCCCCCTGTGCATCTTCACTAACTGTTTTTCGATGGGAGTTTTTGTTGTCGGCTTGGTAGGTCTGAGACTACTTTCCGGTGAAGATCAGCCTTTGCTAGTCCGGTGGAATACTCTTCTTGAGGGTAGCGTCTCTTGTTTATCATGTTCTACTGTACAATGTCACCAGCTGTGACTTTTGTATAAGTCTTTTCTCCCGGAAAAACATGTCTGCTGAAGCCCTGTACCTATTAGTCTTGTAGGATTTTGTAATCGGTTCTTTGTGAAAGAATTTCCTTTGTAATCGGCTCTTCACAGATTGTGTAATCGGTTCTTTGTGAAAGAATTTCCTTTGTAATCGGCTCTTCACAGATTGTGTAACCGAATTATCTTTTCTCTTTTTGGTACATGTTTGTGTCCCGTGACCTGTGACCGTCTAATTTTGTCTGCTTTATTGATCGCTATGTCGCATGAATTTGACGTGATAACTTACCTTTACTGCTGATCTTCATAACATCATAGTGAAATATCACTTTTCATAATTTTTTATAATAAGTTTTTGGATACAAGGGTGCATAAGGGTATGAGAAGAATACAAGCCTATCTATGAGACTTCCCTTTCTTTCTTTGGGGGTGTTCGAACATATTGTTTCCCCATAATCGGCTTGTTTATGCCTTTGCTAATTTTTCAGTCGGGAGTTCGCTTAGCAGTTCGGAACCCCTTGAGGATTTTGAGAGTTGAGAGCTTGGTCCGTGGTTCTGCTTTCTTGAATTTATGCGAACAACTCTCGGCATCCTTATTATCGGCTACAAACTTTTGCAGCTTGCCTATCCGAATGAACCTCTCGACCTCCCTTTTTAGCGAAAGGCACTCTTCGGTTCGATGGCCATGGTCACGGTGGTATCCACAGTATTTCTGATTGTTTCGCTTTTCTGGTGGGGTCCTCATTTTTGGCGGTGACTTGAAATTAGGGTCTTTTCTTGCTTCTTCGAAGACAGCAGATAGGGTTGCATTCAACAGCGTCCATTTCTGATTTGGGAAAGGATCTCGTTCTTCAATGCGGTCGACCTCCTTTCTTTTCTTTGATGAGGACCCTTCTCCTGGTCGGATTCCGCCTGGTAGGTCCCTTGGTTTCGGCAGCTTTTCGATCTTCTTGATTACCTCTTCCCTCCGCAGATATGCCTTGATTTTATCAGTAAACTGGCGCAGGGTACAAGTGGTTGACTGATTAGCTAGTTCGGCTAGAATTGGTTCTTCAGGTTTGATTCCATTGACTATCGCCGAAAATATGATCTGATCACTTGGGTTATCTACTTCTCGTAGCTCTAAGTAAAACCTTCTTATGAAACTTGTCAGAGATTCAGCTCGGCCTTGTTTTAGAGCAAATAGAGAAGCAGGGTGTTGTTTCTTCCTAGGAATGGCAGGGAACTGTTTTAGGAATTGGTTTTTCATGGCACTAAAATTAGTACATGGGTTCAGACCGTCAAACCACTCTCGAGCTTTCCCTTCCAAAGTCAGAGGGAAGATGTGGCAAGCAATCTCGTTAGGGAGGTTGCGGAGAGAGGGGTGAGTTTGAAAATTGTTGATGTGTATTGCCGGGTCTCCTCTTCCATCATAACTTTTAATCAACGGGAGACAAGGTTCGCTAGAAAAATGCGGGGTTGTTACCTGATCAGCATAAGGTGATTTCGTTGCCCTCTTTGCAAAGGGAGGGGTCATCTCCTTGCTTTTTCCTTTCTGATTCGGTACATAATGCTCTGCTCTATGCTTTTCCAGGTGGTTCGGCCAGTTGTGACATGATGAGCCGAGAGGAGACGGGTGAGGACGATCGGTGGGACGGTAGTGCTCTTGACTTTGCTCGTCGCCAGATTGTCGCCTTTGAACTTCCTCCCAGCTTGGATTTGGAGAGCGGTCTTCCCACTTAGCTTGGGGTTGCAATCGGCGGCCTTCAGTAGCCACACTTTGGCGGTCTCTTCCCTCTTTTGAATGAGGAAACCCGTAACTTTCTTTTTGCCCGCACTCCCCCCGGCGAAGGAGCCAAGAAGTGAGGTACTGGAATTCTCGAGTGGTGACTTCTACTGCACTGTTGACACGGTCGACAACTTCTTCTAAGGGGGCCAGTCGGGTGTTGGGGACCCTGGAGCTTTCTGGGACTCCTGAGCACGGAACTCGTGTTTGTAGAGGATTCATCCTTGGGATTTTTTTTTTTTTTCTTCTTTTGCAAGAAAGGATTTGAAAATAAATCGTTTCCCACAGACGGCGCCAAACTGTTAGAACACAGTTTTCCAAGGATGACGTGGTGGATCCTGATTCGTCGGATTGCTGGATTGTTGTTGTGGATGATTTTGGTGATGATGATCTATGGGTAGAATTGGCTGCAAAATAGAGAACTATAAGGAAGGCCGGGGATGTCCCGCCGACGGGAGCTCCAATGCCTAAGTTAGTACTTTGATTATGAAAGATCAAAATAACTTGAAGAGAATGAGTGAGTTGTGAGAGAACAGGATACCTTCGACTTGCAGGTGGAGTCTCCCTTTTATAGGAACAGCGGATGACGTCATCATAGTCGGCATAATTGGCTGAAGAGATTCTCGGCTAGACCGAGAACCATAGTGACCTATGTTCGAGATTAACATTCGGAAAAACCCGAATGATGTCCTCTAAGGACATCATTCGACTGGTTTTTCCGAATGATGTCCTCCGAGGACATCATTTGATTGAGCCGGACACGCACAATCTTTTGGGCCTTTACTACGGGTTCGACCAAGTATGGGCCGTAAGGCCCACTTAGTTTGAATTTTGATTCTACACTTTTCATGGCCGTCTAATTACGATAGTCCATTTTGTTTAAGAGATTCTCATATGCCATCTATTTAACGGCATTCTTAATATAAATTGTCTAACTTTATTATTATCTCCGTATAATTAACGACACATCGACACCCCAATATGAATGCCATCCATTTAATAGCACTCTCAATATAAATTGTTTGATATAATTAATGACACTCCAATATGAATTGAGGACTGACTTTATATATGAGCTTTCATATATGTACATGCTAATGTCTAGTATCACATATATATATATATATATATAAAAGCCCAACTACTCTCAGAAGTGCCTTAATATTGTGACATGTACTATTAAGGCCAGGATGTCTTATTACAAGAAAAACAATTAAAGCTAATTCATGTACTAGATCTGCATCAAACAGCCAAGATCTAATACATGAGTAGCCCAAACACAACAACAGAAAAACAAAACATAAAAAAATAAAAAAACTCCACAAGCAGCAGTGGAGGAGCCCGGCATCAAAGATATCCCCAGGAAGATGCACCAAGGTTGACGAAGAAAAGCAGAACTAAGAAAAAGAAAATTAAATCTGGAGCAAGATCTAGAAATACAACTTAAATTTGAAATAAACACCCGCCCGAAACGGAGACCGGAAGAAACACCGAGCATTGCTGCCGTAGAGGGGGGAGGAGGGAAGATCTAAAGCTTGACCTTACTGCTTAGCCGACCATTTTTATCTTGTTTGTTGATCAACTGAATAATATTGGACCAGACTTTTGGTTGGTCGAAGAAAAAGAGGAGGATCATAATGCTTATTTGCTTTTGAAGAATATGATAGACCAGAAAAATACAGCTTAGCATTCTCTTTACCCTCTTCAAAATCTCAAATTTGTTGCGTGTATCCTGGTCCAAGTGGCTTTTGAAGAATATGATAGACTAGACAAATACAGTGTAACACATAGAGCATTCACATAATTGGCTTCTGCAAATTGGCTTTTTTATTAAGGATTTGTTCAGCTGCTAATTTGCTGAGTATTGTAGCTCAACAAATTTTTATTTATATTAATAATAAAAGTAATCTTGCTCTTTCTCTTCCTTTGAAATAGGAAAAATACATAAATAAATAATATTTTAAGTAGAAAAGTGAAAGTAAATAGCTAAAATGTTGAGCCGATGTAATTCATTTGAAAAAGTGGATATCTAAAATAAAAAAAAATGTGTTTTTTAGTTAAATATTTGTTGAGCCGGATATGAATGCTTTAAAATCTTAGCAGCCAGAGAATCATTCTAGGAGGAAGGAAGGAAGAAACCTCTCCCAACTTTTTTCTGTTGAGTAATACAGTGATGAGACTCTTAAATCTTGATATTAAGGTTATACAATAGTTTTTGTTTGTCTTCTTTCTATATATGCTTTTGGTAGTGATCTACGGGGTGATTTTTTTTTTTTTTTTCGATTTCCTTTAGTTGTTCTAAAGGTTTGTTTACATGAAACCTTAAGAGTAATGATCTTATATTTTTGACCTTTCTTTTGTTTTTATTTGCTTCTTTTTTGCGAGCAAAAGCATAAATTAAATTTTACCCTCTAAAAAATCTTAAAAGAGTTGCAAACATTAGTTGCGTGTATTCTGGTTCAATTGACTTGTGTGCTGATTAGTCAAGAGCAAGAAATGGTCAAGTGGGAATGAGTTTAATTTCCAAGGAGAACTCCTTAATTGGACAGAAATTTCCTGAGTGGACTAAATTTCTCCAACCCACTCTCTAAGGCATCATACGAATATGGAAAAAGGAAACTAGTTCCATGAGCCCCACTAGGAGGCCTGTAAATCAAAAGCCTATATAATAATACTCTTATCTGTGGGTTAAGATAGCATCACACCACCATATAGTTGTGTAAAGCCAAGACCCCTTGCTTTGTGTCTAACTTTTCCATACTTTTTAACTGAAACTGAAGCTAATTTTTTCATCGTTTGGGCTACCACACAAGTTTAAAACAGCAGCCATTTGTCAAACTCAATGCAGCCATATCCAAAGAAATTCAAGGTAAAAGCTTCAAATTCTCCTAGTTTCTGCGTTGTTCTTTTTTGAAGCATAGATTTTTTTTTTTTTTTTTTGGGTGTGTTGAACATGACTCTTCTTTTTGGGAATTCTTTTCTTTTGCTTTAAAGATTAGATTTTTATATGGGGTTTCTGCTTTTGTTTTGTGGGTGTTCTTGTTTTCATTGGGTTTGCTTGAGAGGGGAAGATTTAGATTATGGGTGTTCTTGATGCTTCTTTGGCCTTTGTAGAAGTAAATGAAGTAGGAGTTTCTGATGTTTCTGACAATTATTGCAGAATCTGTTGTAAGATTATTTCTTCTACTTGAACACCAACTCTTGACGGAAGCTAAGAAGAAGGCTTGGCAATATTATTGTTGCTATTTTGCTCGAGTATCATGGGCTTGCTTGAGCATATGATGGGAGCTGGCTTAGTAGATTTTGAGGTCTAAACCGAGAAACTTAGGTATGCCCTTATTTATTTATTTATTTATTATGTTTAAATAGCTAATTAAATAATTTTAATTCTACATCATTCTTTCTTGCTTTTTGGCCTTAGTATTTTTTTAAATGACTTGCAAAATTCATATTTGTTATAAGACATTTAATTTCAAATGATGTCATATTTTGTGTTGAGTTACATTTAATTCTTTTTATGTATAATTTAATTTGCGCAAAGCGAAATTTACTATATTTTAAAAAAAAAAAAATTAATTTTTTTTTGATATGTCTACACAAGAGGGGGAAGTAGGAATTCAAACTAGTGACATCCGCTTTATAAGACGTGGTCTCAGCCGATTGAACTATCTCTTGGGAACAAAAAAAAATTATTTTATTGAACGAACTTAACCAATACGTTGGTTTTAAGGGATGAAATTATGAGTTTAGTAATTGCTTTAGGAGTGCAATCAATTTGACTTTCTCCTTTTCTCCTTCTTTTCTTTTAAAGTCTTAATATTTTGGGAAAATTACTGTTAATCTCTCGAAGTTGATAGCAATTTTCAATTCGACTCCCAAAATTTTGATTTTTTCAATTGAAACTCTAAAGTTTCAAAATTTTTCAATTCAAATATTTTGTCAGTCAAAGCCACTATAATTGACGGAACAGTGGTCACGTGCATCACACGTGACCACTTATGATTTTTTTTCTCCCAAAATATCCTCAAACAGTTATTTGGGCGAAACTCGGCTGGATTCCGGCGAAACCTGGCCGGATTCTTGCTAAACCTGGCCGGTAATAGTGTTTGTGCGGAAATTCAGTCAGAGAGAAGATCCGTCTAAGCTCGCCGGACCCAAACCGCCCTCTCCGGTGGCTGACTACTCGTCAAAGAAGCCAGATCTGGAAGCTCCGGTTGGCGAAACCTGGCCGGTTAGCTCGGAAATTCAGTCAGAGAGAAGACCCGTCTAAGCTCGCCGAACCGAAACCGCCCTCACCGGTGGCCGACTACGTGTCAGAGAAGCCAGATCCGGAAGCTCCTGTTGGAAATTTCGAGTTTAGGCTAGTGAATCCTTCTCGTCCTCGTCCTCGTCCTCGTCCTCATCCACCAGGCTCGGAGTCACAATCTCCTTCGCCGAGACAAGATCGCCCTTCTTGATCAGCCGCTTCTTGGGCTTTGCTTTCATCGACGATGCCTCCGCGTCATAAACAGGCGTCTCCGACCGCTCTCGCTGCCATTCGCCCTCATCATCGTGCCTCCTCTAAAAATCCCTGCCGTGGCTCCGGCGGCTGCTCCCTGTTGGACTGTACGCCGTCGTAGTCCAACAACGGCTCCCCATCCTCGTCGCCGAACTTGAAAAACAAACCAAACCATGGAAATTGAGCTTTAATGCTTCGTTTGGGTGTAACGAAGAAAGGTAAGGCAAAATTTCTCCATTCTCCGGCCAGGTTTTGCCGGTATTTGGCCGAATTTCACCGGAATTACTGTTAAGAACCGAAAGAGCCGAGCAGGTGATAAGGATGGGTGCATTTTAGGAAGAAAAGAACCGTTAGTCATATCGATTTTGAATGATAAAGTGCCGGAATTTTTTTTTAAAAAAAAAAATTGAAACTTTAAAGAGATCAATTAAAAAAATTAAATTTTAAAAGTTGAATTGAAAAATCGTTACTAACTTCCATAAGGTAAAAAGTAATTTTTCCTAATATTTTGGAATTCAATTGTATGTACAAATGTTTTGGAATGGAGAAATTTTTGTTGAGATGCTATAAATAGTGCTTGTTGAGATGCTATAAATAGTGCTCAGCTATATAAATAATTTTTTTTTAAAAAAAAAGTAATTTTGTTCTCTCTCTTCTTTGTGAATAAGAAAACTTGAAAAAAAATATATTTTAAATGAAAAAAAGTTAAAAATAAATAGTTAAAATTTTGAGCCAAATTTAAGTAATTTTAACTATTTAAAAAAAAATAGATTGCTAAAATAGAAAAATACAATTCTTTAACTAAAATTTAGCTAATATAAATGCTCTTAGGGGAAGAAACTGAGCTGCGAGCTCAGACAAAAAACACAAAAAAAAAAAAGTAGAAGAAATTGAGCCACTGATAAAGCATCCAGAGTTGTCATTATTGGCTTGTGTACTTTTGTTCAAGGGCTGCCAAGTAAAGTTTGGTTGTAGAAATGAGATTTAGACTTTATGAATCAGGGCATATGATGTAAGAAAAATTTGAGAAAATTATTATCATATGTATATATAAAAGTCGAGTTTTAACGTAGAGATTATTTAGAATTGTGACATGTGTCTATATTTTTTAATACAAATGTATAAAAATGTATATTTAGATAGCCTTTTAGTGTGACAATTAAAATATAGAGGCTTTATTTGTAATGCATTGAATTTTTTTAATGAATAAAACAAAAGGTTTTCAAATCTTTCTTTCTTTATCTAATTTTCTCTTCATCTTCTCTTACTTTATGTTTAATTGTCTTAATGAAGAAAACAAAAGGTTTACAAATTATCTCCATCTCTTTATTTTTCTTTTAATCTTCTCTTGCTTTATCTTTATATTATCATATATATATATAAGCCAAGTTTTGACGTAGAGATTGCTTAAAATTGCGACACGTGTCCATATTTTTTAATACAAATGTATGAAAATGTATGTTTAAATAGTCTTTTAGTACGACAATTAAAATATAGGGGTTTCATTTGTAATGCATTGATTTTTCTTAATGAATAAAACAAAGGGTTTTCAAATTGTCTCTTTCTCTCTCTTTATCTAATTTTCTTTTCATCTTCTTTTGTTTTATGTTTAATTGTCTTAGTAAAAAAATGAAAGATTCACAAATTATCTCTCTATTAATTTTTCTTTTAATATTCTCTTACTTTCTCTTTATATTATCATATATCATATATATATGGAAAAACCGAGTTTTGACGTAGAGAGTGCATAGAATTGCGATACGTGTCAATGTTTTTTAATACAAATGTATGAAAATGTATGTTTAAATAGCCTTTTAGTGTGAAGCGGAGGTCATTAGTTCAAATCCCCATCCCCCCTCTTGTGCGGACATGTCAAAAAAAGATAGCTTTTTAGTGAGACAATTAAAACATAGGGGTTTAATTTGTAATGCATTGAATTGTCTTAAAGAAAGAAAAAAAAAACAAAAAATAAATAATAAATAAAAGGTTTTCAAATTGTCTCTTTTTCTCTTTATCTAATTTTCTTTTCATCTTCTCTTACTTTATGTTTAATTGTCTTAACGAAGAAAACAAAAGGTTCATAAATTATCTCTATCTTTGTTTTTCTTTCAATCTTCTCTTGCTTTCTCTTTATATTATCATATATATATATATATAAGTCGAGTTTTGACGTAGAGAGTGCTTAGAATTGCGACACATGTCAATGTTTATTAATACAAATGTATGAAAATGTATGTTTAGATAGCCTTTTAGTGAGACAATTAAAACATAGGAGTTTTATTTGTAATGCATTGAATTGTCTTTATATATTATTTGATACAAGTTACAAATTTTCTTTTGTAAGTTTAATTGACTTTTGTTGTTCATATTTGTTTTCGGGTATTTCAATATTCCTGCCCCTATTTTTTATCTCTTCTTTTTTAAAAGATAAATTAAACTACCAACATTATTTTGTTTACAAAATTAGTAAATATAACTGTAATCAAATATCAACATGCTTATATATTATATAACACTTCTTTATTTTTGTCAATATAATAGTAAAAGTGCTCAAAAAAATTGTTTATGAGGAGAAAGTTCAACTCCTGAAACACAAAAGTTTACCATAATTGATTGTGTAACGGAGGAGAAGTGGAATTATTGTTGGAATATAATGATTAAGCAATCATTTTCTATAATTGATTATTCTAGGTTTTTATTTTGAATGTTTTTTCCTTTATATTTAATTTTAAACTACATATATGGGAACAAATATTTAACACGTTTCAATTTATACGAACAAAAATTTATGAATTTTTAAATTTATTGGATATGTGGGTTTATGCTATTAAGTAAAACTACGGTCTAAAATGATTTTAAGAACATTTGTCATTTTTGTTAGCTAATTTGTTAATTAAGAGAAGAAAAAAAAAATTGTTATTGATAATATTTTAAAGACTTTTTGACGTAATTATATATATATAAAGAAAAACCTGGCGCATAGCGCGGACTCTAAGCTAATTTTAATTATGTAAGTGTGTTTTAGGTTTTCTTCCTCAATATGGATTTAGTTCTACCCTGCGTCAGTATATTTCTTGTTATGTTATTATTGTCACATATAAGAGCATCCACATCAAACTCTCTATTTCTAACATTTCTTTAAAATTTTAACAAAATCTACAAAAAGTCTCCCGCATCAAACTCTCTATCAAATGTTAAATATAATATTTACCAAATCTCCTCTTCAAATTTAAAGACACCGAAAGCAAATATTAAAATATTATCCTATTATTTTATATTATTTTATTGCATTCTAACACCACTTTTCCTTTTTCTCTTTCTTTCCCTCCAAAGTTTCATCCCCTCCCTTTTTACTTTTTCTCCCCTTCCATTTTTCTTTTCGTCACTCCCACTTTCTCAAATATACAACTGCATTAATTGACGTTTATCAGTTAATAAATCAAATGCATTCATCAATGAAATCTCTTGAATTAAATATACAATTGGGTACAAAAAATAATTTCTTGTATGTGAGCATGAAAGTGAGTTTAAGGGTAATTAAAGTAATTTGATTTCACAATAAAAAAATAATATTTGGTAAAAGTAGAAAAATATTTAAAAAGTTTGATATTTAATAGTCTTTAAAAGTGATTAGATATATCTAAAAAAATAAATTTTAAAAGTTAAATTTAACTAAATTTTACATAGCTTGATATGGATGCTCTAAGTTTATTTTTTCTTATCTCAAATATCGTTTATTACAATAAATATTAGTTTTTCAAGCTTTGACGAATTGTTATAAATATTTTAGGTGCTGGGTAATTTAAATATGTCAGCAAGATAAAGGAATCTGAAAAATATAATTTTTACTTGTTTAAACGAGAATCTAGAACCTTGTGCATGAAAGTAAAATTATTTTTATATTGCTGGATGTTTTCTTTTACTTCTGCGTAAATGCATTACCTGATATTGCTAATGGGGAATTGTTGACTTGTTGATTTGTAGTATCAAATATCATTGCAACTTGATGTAAATATAATTTATCAATGTCAAAAAAATTAAAAATAAATAAATCAGTTCTTAGTAGGTGTCATGTTTTCCTTTGGGCTTAGAGTGTGACAATACCCAAATTATTTTCTAATTGTGAAAATATCATTACTAGGTGAAGATTAAAGAGGAAACCATGACAGAAACAGTTGTGGCCCTTGTCGTCAACGAGTTAGTTCAATTGATCACTCATGAATCAAATTTGCTCAAGGGTGTCCAGCAAGAAGTGGTGGACATTAAAGATGAACTGGAGAGCATCCAGTATTTCCTCAAAGATGTCGATAAAGTAGACCTCCAAGATGGTGTCAAAATATGGGTGAAACAAGTGAGAGAAGCAGCTTATCATATAGAAGATGTAATAGATGAATACGTTCTTCACGTGGCACAACGTCGTCATCAGCAAACTTTTCTTGCTTTCCTCAATAAAATTGGCCACTTATTGGAATACATAAAGCCACGCCCTAACATAGCTACCAAGATTCAAGATATCAAAATATCAATCCGTGAAATCAAGGAACGAAGCAACAGATATGGTTTTAGTTCCTCAGAGCAAGGATCAAGTAATAGTGCAGCAAATGTTACGTGGCATGACCCTCGAGTGGGTGCACTTTTCATTGAAGAAGATGAAGTTGTGGGGATTGAGTCTACGAGAGATGAACTCGTAAGCTGGTTGGTGGGGGAAGCATCTAAGCGCTCTGTGATGTCGGTGGTCGGCATGGGCGGAATTGGTAAAACAACTCTTGCTAAGAAAGTATACGAGAATGAATCAGTGAAGGGACATTTTGACTGTCGTGTTTGGATCACTGTGTCTCAATCTTACAACACGCAGAAGATACTCATGTCCATGATAGACCAAATCTACCAAGGAAAAGAAACTGCTTTGGAGCAAATAGACATGACAGACGAGATCACACTAATTACCCAGCTGAGGAAATTTTTACAACAAAAGAGGTATGTAGTGGTTTTTGATGATGTTTGGAAAACAGAGTTTTGGGAAATTGTGAAACATGCTTTACCATTCAATGATAGAGGTAGCAGGATTATCATCACAACACGAAGTGATCTCATTGCTGCTTTTTCTAAGGAGTCTTTTTCCGATCATGTCCACAAGCTACAACCTTTATCTCAAGACAAGGCGTGGGAATTGTTCTGCAAAAAGGCATTCTGGAGTGAGTTTCAAGGGTGTTGTCCCAAAGAATTGGTGAAAATGTCAATGGACATTGTGAGAAAATGTGAAGGCCTACCACTTGCAATTGTTGCCATAGGTGGTCTTCTATCAACAAAGGAGAAGGTGCCATTAGAATGGAAAAAGTTGCATGATAGCCTCAATTCTGAGCTAGAATGCAATCCTCACCTTACAAGTATAACAAAAATCCTCTCTCTTAGCTATCATGATCTGCCCTACTACCTAAAGTCTTGTTTTTTGTACTTCGGCATTTTTCCGGAGGACTACTCAATCACTGATACAAGATTACTTCGGCTATGGGTAGCTGAGGGGTTTATAAAAGGAAAGAAGGGAAAATCATTAGAGGACGTGGCAGAAGAATACTTCAAGGAGCTCATCCACAGAAACTTGGTTCAAGTTTCATTTGGGGAGCTTGATTATGAGATAGTTAGAAAGTATAGAATCCATGATCTGCTGCATGAAATCATCCTATCGAAGGCTGTAGAGTTGAATATTTGTCAAGTTCTGGAAGCAAGTGATACAACTTTCCATGGAAAAAGTCGGTGCCTATCAATCCACGATGCTAGAGAAAATGTTTTTGAGACAAGTGAGTACTCTCGGGTTCGTTCTATTTTTCTCTTCAACATTAATGAGATGCCCAAGTCTTTCATAGTTAAATTGTTCAAAAAGTTCAAGCTTTTGAAAGTGTTGGATTTTGAAGATGCTCCTATTGATTGTCTTCCTCAAGAAGTAGGTAATTTATTCCACTTGAAGCACTTAAGTTTGAGGAGAACAAAAGTGAAGATACTTCCAAAGTCAGTGGGTAGGCTACAAAACCTAGAGACACTAAATGTCATGGAAACTATAGTGCGTGAGCTACCTGTTGAGATATTTAGGCTTTATAAGCTGAGACATATTTTGGCTCATTCTCATGACTACGAAATTAAAATGAGCTTTTACTCCATGAAAGGAGTAAGAGTACATGAAGGGGTTGGATGTTTAAACGACTTGCAGACACTATCACTTATTGAGGCAAATCAACATGGGGATGGTCTATTTGAAGAGCTTGGAAGGTTGAGTCAGTTGAGGATGTTGGGCATTGGAAATATGACTGCAGAACGTGGGCGGGCTCTTTGTGCCTCCATACAAAATATGGTCCGTCTTAAAACTTTGATTGTAGGCTCAATCAGTGAAGTTGAGATTATAGACTTACAATCAATTTCATCACCACCTCCATTTCTAGAGCATCTTTTTCTAAGGGGGCGATTGGAGAAGTTGCCCAACTGGATTTCAGAGCTTACGAATCTAGTCACACTAATCTTATCCATCTCATCATTGGAGGAAGATCCACTGCCGTATGTTCAGGCTTTGCCTAATCTAATTACCATTTCCCTCAACCATGCGTATGATGGGGAGCAACTGCATTTTAAGGAAGGCAGCTTTCGTAAACTCAAGAGGATCACAATGAGAGAGATGAAAAAATTAAAGATAATGGAGATAGATAGAGGATCACTGCCCAATCTTGTGGAACTAGAGATTGGGCCATGTTCACAGATGAAAGAGGTACCCTCTGGAATTCAACACCTGAAAAGCTTGAGGAATCTCGACTTTTATGAAATGCCGAGAGAAATTGTACTAAGTATGCAGCCAGATGGAGGTAAAGATTATTGGAAAGTCAAGAAAGTAACTACTGTCTGTTTCTGGTATAGGATTAAAGGAGAACAATATCAAAAATACAGGCTTGGTGACTCAGAATTGTTGGAGCGTCTGCAGCTATACCCTTAATGAGTAGAAAGAAGTTCATTCTCAAGTCTCAACCTAATAGCTAGCTCAAACAATGGGGTATACACAAACCATGAATTGAATGTGAAAGGTGTAATTAAGCCAATACAATTCTCTTTTTTGTTTTTGAGTTTTTTTGTTTTAAGATTTTCTTTCTTTTCATCTTGGCCTTTAGGTTGAGGATGTGAGTTGTTTCCTGACCTTTAGGTAAAGGAGGAGTAGATCGGTGTGAGGATTATCTCTCATGGCCAAAATTTTGGCTACCCATGTCTTAAATCTAGTTTGCCTGGAACATATTTGTTTCATAACTGTATTTGTACATGGGTTAGTGAAAGTTGAAGTCATAGAGAGTACTTAATTGTAAGAATTTTTGTTTGTATATATGGCTTTGTAACCTCATAGCATCTGGCTATGATTTATCAGAGCTTTACGCTCTATGATGTAAGAGCTTTATGCTCTCTGTTGTAAGAGCTTTATGCTCTTGATTTTTATCAATGAAAATTATATATTTCCGTTAAAAAAAAAAAAAACCAATGGAGTATGTGCGAAAGAAAGAGTTTTAGAATTGCAAGTTCTAATTTTAAAAAATAAAATAAAAAAATAGGGGAAACTACCTTTTGCCTCCATGAACTACAACGCGTTAGCACTTTCCCCCTATGAACTGCCAACTATGCTACTTTGCCCCCATGAACTACCATTTTGTGCCTAAAAACCCCTTCCGTTAATCAAAGTTGTTAACTTAAACAGTCAACCTGTCACTTTGCATGACTTTTCCCCCATGAATTACACCGTATTGTCACTTTGCCCCTATGAACTATAATGCATTGTCACTTTGCCCCCATAAACTACAACGCATTGTCACTTTGACCATTTGAGTTAGTGGCTTTGACTGACGGAAGGGGTTTTTGGGCACAAAATGGTAGTTCATGAGCACAAAGTAACACAGTTGGCAGTTCATGGGGGAAAAGTACCAACGCGTTGTAGTTCATAAGGGCAAAAGGTAGTTTTCCCTAAAAAATAAAAAAGAATCTGATGTATGATGGAATATCACCTAAAATAACAATAGTAAAAGTGATCAGTTTAAAACTGTCTCATCATGTTAATGTGTGTTGTCACACCAAGTACTCGCTTGATAAGGCTTGGGAATTGTTTTGTAGAAAAGCATTCCAATTCGAGTTTAAAAGGTGTTGTCCCAAAGAGTTGGTGAAACTATCAATGGACATTGTCAAAAAATGTGAAGGCCTGCTACTTGCAATTGTTGCCATAGGTGGTCTTCTGTCAACATAGGAAAAGGTGCCATTTGAATGGAAAAAGTTGCATGACAGCCTTAGTATTGAGCTAGAAAGTAGAATGTAATCCACACCTTACAAGTGTAACAAAAATTCCCTCTCTTAGTTATCATGATCTTCTGTGCTATCTAAAGTCTTGCTACTTGTACTTTGGCATTTTTCTAGAGGACTGCTCAATCACTAGTGAAAGATTATTTTGGCTATGGATAGGTGAGGGCTTTATAGAAGGAAAGAAAGGAAAACCATTGGAAGATGTAGCGGAAGAATACTTAATATGGAGCTCATCCATAGAAACTTGGTTCAAGTTTCATTTGGGGAGCTTGATTATGAGATAGACAAAAAGTACATAATCCATGATTTGCTGCATGAAATCATCCTATCGAAGGCTGGAGAGTTGAATTTCTCTCAAGTTCTGGAAGCAAGTGATACCACTTCCCATGAAAAAAGTCGTTGCCTACCAATTCACAGTGCTAGAGAAGATATTTTAGAGACAAGTGAGTATTCTCGAGTTCATTCTGTCTTTCTGTTTAGCATTAATGAATTGCCTAGGTTCATGTTTAAATTGTTCAAAAAGTTCAAGCTTTTGAAAGTGTAGGATTTTGAAGATGCTCCTATTGATTATCCTCCTCAAGAAGTAGGTAATTTATTCCACTTGAAGATCTTAAGTTTAAGGAGAACAAAAGTGAAGATGCTTCCAAAGTCGGTGGGTAGGCTACAAAACCTTCAGACACTAAATGTTGCAGAAACTCCAGTGCGTGAGCTACCAATTGAGGTATTTAGGCTTTATAAGCTAAGAAATTGATGCAACGCGACTTAGTAGGCTGCAACGAAGAACAACAAATACGCAGCGTATAGATAATTCTAGATCTTGATTCTATCATAGATTTGAGAACTCTTCTTGAAAATCTAGATACTTTCTAGCATTTTGAAGGAAAAAAGAGGAATAAACTCAACTCCGAGTAATTCTCATTAATAAAATCAATAATAATCAATAATTGAATTGTTTGGAGGCTATAAGCATATATTTATAGCCGCAAACCCTAAACTTAATAAAAATATTACATAAATTACCCTCATAACCCTAAACCTAATAAAATAACGAAATAAAGACTCCCTAAACTTAATAAACACTTAAAACAAGGAAATAGAGTCCTAATTAATAACTAAAATGCAGAAATTAACATAGATGTCCCGTGTGCGATCGATCGCAGGGACGAGTGCGATCATTCGCAGATGGGCAAACGATCAGGAGGTCGATCTCCCTTCATCAGTTGCTTACTCAGAGTGTTGGGCCTTTTGGCTCAAGTTCTACGATCGTTCGCTGGCTTGGTACGATCGTTCGCAGTCACAGAGGTGCTCCGAACTATCTTCTGACCTGCATCATCCTCCCTAGGTTGGAGAGAATTTATCCTCAAATTCGGCCAGTCTTTTCCACGGTCTTTCGGATGTCCGGTCAACTCATTCCAATCGTCCTTCCTCAAGATTAAAACAAGGCAACACCCCAAAATAAGTGTGACGCTTCTCATCATCGGAATACCTTGATGTTTGTTGTGAAGGCCCCACACACCACTTGTCAATTCTTCGGACTTGCCATATTTTTCTTGTTCCTTTTCTCTCCCACGTGCCATGAAAATGCTTATGAATGGATTAGCTGTTACTTCCCTTATGAACATATAATTCTCCTCATCCGTATAAAATTCATCAACATCATTATCAGGAGAATTTAAAATATCTTCAACACCAAGGAAATCAACATACTCAACCTCTTTATAATCGGCGATGTCATCTTCTTCACAATCGGTGATGTCATCCGTGGGCTCTCCATCTTCCAATGGGTACTCTTCATTGACGATGCCATCCGTGGGCTCTTCATCTTCCAATTGGCCATCTTTATCGAGGTAGAGGCCGCTAACTATAGGATGCAACCCATATTCTTTGAACTCTTCCTCTAGGTCGGATGCCAAAGGTTCTTCAATTGGCTCTTCTTCATTGACGTCATCATTATAGACTGGTGGAGTATCCCAATCTACAAGTTCTTGTGACAGATCTTCATTTTCAACACCTTTATGCTCGAACTCTTCATCAATGAAGTCGGATTCCTGAAACTCTTCATCCACAAATTCTTCTTCCTCCTCCACAGAATATGGATTCGGTTTATGGATTTGTGGTCGGCAAGTAGGGGTCCAATTGACCTGTCTTGGACTCTTTGCCTCACTTAATGTTTCCCAAAATGCCTCTTTTTTGTATGATTTTTCAATTTTTTTGTCACAGCCATAGACCCTTGTCTCCAATTTTGTGACTGTCGCTCCATGATGTAACTATGGGGCAAAAAAGCGACTCGCATCATTTTCAATAGGTGTTCCCAACTACTGATCTTCCATTTGCCTTGTCGCTTGCGGTTTCTCTTCAGTTGCTACCATCACTCAGCAACTCTTCCCCGGAATGTATGCACCACTAAAGAGACTTGTTGTTCATCAGGCACCCCGTTGAACTTAAAAACCTCTTCAACAGCCAACACCCAATCCAAAAATTCTTTGGGTTCTTGATGCCCTCGGAATTTTGGAATCTTGAGTTCGAATCTACTTACCTGCTGGTTTGTAGGAGCTTGTGCAAGGTGCTGACGTCCCTGCGTTCAGCACTCTGTACACAGGTTCCTAGATCCACTCCCTTTGTGACCACGTAAGTTGGATAATTGGATAGTGAGGTCTTCAATATGATCCCCCATAGCCCGGAATTGATCCTCTTTGTGTTGCCAACGTTCAACGATAGATTTGCCTTCTGCCTCCACGAATCGCCGTCTTGGTTGGCGACGACAACTGTCCGACCCACCACTCATGTGCCGCAAACGAATTGCCGGTTGCTCCTTACGTGCTGTCTCCGTGTGCATGTACGCCTCGTCCATCTATGCAAAGCGGTTGCTCCTTCCCATTCATGGAAAGTAACCTGAGCTATCAACTGATGCAGTGCGACTTAGTGGGCTGCAGCGAAGAACAACAAATACGCAGCGGATAGATAATTCTAGATCTTGATTCTATCAAAGATCTGAGAACTCTTCTTGAAAATCTAGATACTCTCTAGCATTTTGAAGGAAAAAAAGAGGAATAAACTCAACTCTGAGTAAATTACTCATTAATAAAATCAATAATAATCAACAACTGAATTGTTTGGAGACTATAAGCATATATTTATAGCCACAAACCCTAAACTTAATAAAAATATTACATATATAACCCTCATAACTCTAAACCTAATAAAATAACGAAATAAAGTCTCCCTAAACTTAATAAACACTTAAAACAAGGAAATAGAGTCCTAATTAATAACTAAAATGCAGAAATTAACATAGATGTCCCGTGTGCGATCGATCGCAGGGACGAGTGCGATTGTTCGCAGATGGGCGAACGATCAGGAGGTCGATCTCCCTTCATCAGTCGCTTACTCAGTAGCGTTGGGCCTTTTGGCGCAAGTTCTGCGATCGTTCACTGGCTTGGTGCGATCGTTCGCTGGCTTTGTGCGATCGTTCGCAGTCACAGTGGTGCTTCGAACTATCTTCTGACCTGCATCAGAAATATTTTCGCTCATTCTCATAACTTCGAAATTAAAAGTAGCTTTTGTTCTGTGCGAGGAGTAAAAACACATGAAGGGGTTGGATTTTTAAACAAATTGCAAGCACTATCAATTATTGACGCAAATCATTATGGGGTTGGTTTATTTGAAGAGCTTGGAAAGTTGAGTCAATTGAGGCTGTTAGGCATTTCAAATATGACCGCAGAACGTGGGAAGGCCCTATGTGCTGCCATACAAAACATGGTCCACCTTAAAATTTTGATTGTAGGCTTAATCAGTGAAGATGAGATTATAGACCTACAATCAATTTCATCACCACCTCCATTTCTAAAGCATCTTTGTCTAATAAGGCAATTGAAGAAGCTGCCCGAATGGATTCCAAAGCTTCAGAATCTGGTCACAATAATCTTATTTTTCTCATCATTAAAGGAATATCCACTCCCTTATGTCCAGGCTTTGCCTAATCTAAATACCTTTTTCCTCAATCATGCGTATGATAGGGAGCAACTGCATTTTGAGAAACGCAATTTTTGAAGACTCAAGAGGCTCACCCTCAGAGATATGAAAAAATTAAAGATGGTGGAAATAGATAGAGGATCATTGTCCAGTCTTGAGCAATTAGAGCTTGGGCCATGCCCACAAATGAAGGAGTCACCCTCTGGAATCTAGCACCATGAAAGCCTAAAACTTATCAACTTCTATGAAATGCCGAGAGAATTTGTGTTACGTATTCAGCCTAATGGAGGCGAAGATTATTGGAAAGTCCAAAAGGTAACTACTATCTGTCTCAGGTATAAGATTAAAGGAGAACAATATTAAATATACAAGCTCGGTGACTCAGACTTGTCGGAGTGTCTGCAAGTGTGAGTCTTGGAGGATCAAATTGCCTTGCGGTTCCGTGAAAGACATGGTATGATTTGACAAAAAAAATTTATTTTCCATCTTTCTTTCTTTTTCCAATTGTTCTTATTGGTGCTTTGATTTGACTACAAATCTTTAGTTCATGGTTGCAGCAATAGATCATTGATTTCATGATCTAGGAAATAGTTGACATTTTCATTATACTCTGTTACGTGGCAGAAATCCTACAACAAGAAGGGGAAGTAAGGCATAGTCATGCAGTTGAAGGACTCTTGGAATAAGAGGATATCTCCTCAGTAGATTTCTTGAATAAGAGGGTTGTCTTCTCAGTAGTTACTAGTAGTAGTAGTTATCATCTACTTTGCTCTTGTCAACAGTGTCTAGTAATACTTAGGATCAAATAATATTATCAAGTATAAGTATTATAACAATGGACTGCTTTTGTGTCCCAACATTTATTTAGGATGGAATACACAATTTTAGTAGGGAAAACTTCACAAATAATCGACGAACTACCATTTGAAAAGACTCATACAAATTTTCAACCTTCTCAATTTCATCCTCGAACTTTCAATTTGATACAATCTATCTTATCCGTCAATTTTTGTGTCAATCTATGCGTCTTTAGTGGCTAACAAAGTGAGTTTTTTCCTGGTGCACCTACTTTAGAAATTAAAAGAGAAAAATAAGGTTTTTTTTTTAGTGCCTTTTTTATTCTCCTGAGCAATTAATGAATACAACGAAAAAGAAAAACAAAACAACTACAAATGGCTTTTTCCTTTGGACAATTGCGTTTGTCTTTTCTAATTTGCTTGTTTTTGAGGATTTTTCCCCCTTCTACTAATTAGTGTAAGTGTATCTCTTGTCCACCATCCAATTATATTGTATTAGAACAGAATTATTTACCTTAAAACAACATTACATTATAATATAATTGCAGAGACTAAAACATTAAAACTATATTGAAATGTTTTGAAGAAAGGATTAAATGCATTGGCTAATTAGCAATTTGAGTGGACAATGTTTAACTAAGTTGAGGAGATTGAAATGCATTATATGGTAAATAAATTTTCAACAACGTGAACAACAAGGAAAGTAAGTTTAAAACAGTCTCAACATGTTAACGTGTGTTGTCACACCAAGGACTCACTCGATATATATTATTGACTACAAGGAGTCGGCATGGACAAAGCAACACCGACACAAGTCTCCAAATCTTCAACAAAATAAAGCATTTGAAAATTTGTCAAGTTAGATAGTTTGTGTTTGAGTTTATGAGAAGTAGTTGGAAGAAGGAGATATGAATGACATAATTAATATTGGTGAAAAAAGAACGAAAAATAGTTGAAAAAAATGATCAAAGTGATTCTTACAATAGGGGGAAGTGATACTTCTCTGATCTTCATAGAACTAAATGGAGTAGGATTTTTTGATGTTTCTTTGTTGCAGAATCTGCTGCAAGATTATTTCATAATTATTTTATTTTGTTGGAAAGTTCCTATTGTCTTTTTTTTTTTTTTGGAATTACTGTTTAATTATTGAATTAATAACTAATTTTTTTTATTAGATTAAACTTTTAAAGTAAGTAATGCATGCATATTAGAACAGAGGTCCTTAATTATCATAAGGCTAGACTTCAATATGTAAAATTCATATGTTCGTCTCACATATTTAAAGATAAATTTAGTAAAGAATGAAATAATACAAGACAATAAAAACAAACGTTTTTATTGATTAAATTATTAAATTATTCTCTTTTATTTATTTAAAATTTTAAAATAAGTGATTACCTAATAATTCTCTAATGCTGACTTTTGAATGAATATGGAATTTTCAACGGATGCTGAGAAAGGCTTGAAGGATGATTGTGGAAAAAAAAAGAAGGAAAGACTTGAGAAGGATAACTATCGGAAAAATAAATAAATAAATAAATAAAAGGAAGACCACATGGTTGGTTGTCAACAATAAAACAAAAAGGAAAGACTTGAAGGACAACGAAAAAATATCTTTAACGCGGCAGTTGCTCTAGCTTGTTTATTAGTTGTAGCTGCACTGCAAAGTCTTAAATCCAATTGCTGCCACTATTTGCTTAATTTGTCCAGATCCCCGTCTACCTTGCTCTCCTCGAGCTTATCAGGTTCATTTTACTGTTTATAATATAATCTCTAAGGAGACACAAATTTATAACTATTTATTTATTACATTTCCTACTCAACCTGACAATTTCTTTTTGGGTCCCTTTTATTTTGGGTCTCATGATACGAAACATTATTAATAATGTTTTCTTGGTCCGAGTATTTCCATCGAGTATGCTACAAACGATTTTACAAAAACCTTTGCTGCTTCATATATATATATGCTACAGAGTCTTACATACGTACGTTTTTGCCTTATAAGACAACCTGCATTTAAAATTAATATATGAAAAGTGGTGTTAGTCAATAATTTAACCAATAACTGTTAACTATAATTGTCTTTTCATTCATGTAGTAGTACTGAATTATATGATGATTATGGGATGAGAAATAGAGAACCTATCGTTAATTGTAAACAAATAAACATTATTTATGTGTTTGTATCTAAGACACTATTAGCAGGTTAGTAGAAGAAATTTAGGTACTGATCAAGCATTAAGAGCGGTCATTATTGGCTTGTGTGCATGGTAATAAAGGATAGGGAAGCATTTGACAGCTATGTATGTGCACTAATGGGGTGTTTGGACGAATTTGGATGAAATTCCATTGTTGTCATGTCTTAGTTTGGAGTAATTCTAGAAGTTACTTTTACGTTGTTCTAAAAATGAGGTGGTTTTTAAATTTACAATTTGGTAATAATTCAATAATAATCAATCACTAGCGGAATAGTAATTTTATAAGTCACATCAATCTTGAAATGACATATAACAGATTTAGATATGTACATTAAATGAAATGGAAATTGAGATGAAAGAATTGAAATAATATTCGAGGTGTCTAGCCTCATTGAGCATTTGAGAACAAAGTAAACTGATTACAATCTTGAATACTAATACTTCTCTTGGGTCTTGTTTATATAGACCCTTAAACCTATGGATCATACCAACTATAATATGGTAGACCCATTACGATTCTAAGACCGAAGGCTCACTAACCTACCAAGGCCACAAGCCCACTAACCTAATAGACCCATTACATTACCCACTCCTCTAAAGCACCTTGCCCACAAGATGTGTAATTAAAAGACATGGGCTATTACAAGTGAATATAAGATTATTGAAACACAAATGCAAGCTAGGCCTAAATGCAATCCAAAAGCCCAAACATTTCGTTGCGAAAATTACATGCACTTGGTAAATGCATTAGTTTATATTACTTATGGTTATTGGAATGATTGACTTGTTGATTTACGGTATCAGATATCATTGCAACTTGATGTAAATATAATTTAGCATTGTTCTTAATGAATTTTACATGGAAAATTAAACATATGAGCATTTTATAAATTTATCCTTAGGGTTTTGGTATTTGATGTCTTCATAGCAAAATTTATCTGCTATACGCTTGAGATGTGTCAATTCGCCCAAATTATTTTCTAACTATGACAATATCATTCATTAGGTGAAGGTCAGAGAGGAAACCATGACAGAAACCACTGTGACCCTTGTTATCGACAAGCTGGTTCAGCTGATCGTTCATGAATCAAAACTGCTAAAGGGAGTCCACCAAGAAGTTGTGGACATTAGAGATGAACTAGAGAGCATCCAATGTTTCCTCAAAGATGCAGATAAAGGAAACCTCTAAGATAGCATAAAGATGTGGGTGAAACAAGTGAGAGAAGCAGCCTACCATATAGAAGACGTAATAGATGAATAGGTTCTTCATGTGGCACAACATTGTCATCAACAAAGTCTTATTGGTTTTCTCCATAAAATTGGCCACATATTCAAAAAACTAAAACCACATGACCCTAGAATGGGTTCACTTTTCATTGAGGAAGATGAAGTTATGGGCATTGAGTCTACGAGGGATGAGCTCGTAAGCTGGTTGGTGGGGGGAGCATCTAAACGCTCTGTGATTTCAATTGTAGGGATGGGTAGAATTTGTAAGACAACTCTTGTTAAGAAAGTATATGAGAATGAATTAGTGAAAGGACATTTTTACTGTCGTGTTTGGATCACAGTGTCTTAGTCATATAATGTCCAGAAGATACTCATGTCCATGACAAAGCAAGTCTACTGTGAAAATGAAATGGCTCCATGGCAAACAGGCATGACAGACGAGATCACACTAATTAGCTAATTGGGAAATATTTACAACAAAAGAGGTATGTTGTGGTTTTTGATGATGTTTGGAAGACAAAGTTTTGAGAAACTGTGAAATATGCTTTACCATACAATGATAGAGGAAGCAGAATTATTATCACAACATGTAGTGATCTCATTTCTTGAAGAGAATCTTTATTCGATCAGGTCCACAAGCTACAACCTCTATCTCAAGAAAAGGCTTGGGAATTGTTTTGTAGAAAGGCATTCCAGTCCGAGTTTCAAAGGGGTTGTCCGAAAGAGTTGGTGAAACTGTCGATGGACATTGTCAAAAAATGTGAAGGCCTGCCACTTCCAATTGTTGCCATAGGTGGTCTTCTGTCAACAAAGGAAATGGTGCCATTTGAATGGAAAAAGTTTCATAATAGCCTCAGTTCTGAGCTAGAATGTAATCCCCACTTTACAAATATTACAAAAATTCTCTCTATAAGTTATCATGATCTTCCGTGCTACCTAAAGTCTTGCTACTTGTACTTCGGCATTTTTCTAGAGGACTACTCAATAACGAGTGAAAGATTACTTTGGCTATGGGTAGCTGAGGGCTTTATAAAAGAAAAGAAGGGAACACCATTGGAAGATGTAGCAAAAGAATACTTAATGGAGCTCATCCAAAGAAACTTGGTTCAAGTTTCATATGGGGAACATGATCGTATGGATAACAAAAAATACAGAAATCATTCCCATGGAAAAAGTCATTGCCTATCAATCCATAATGCCAGAGAAGATGTTTTTGAGACAAGTGAGTACTCTCGGGTTCATTCTGTTTTTCTCTTCAACATTAATTGGTATGCAAATTTGATTGTACTCGCAATAGCACGAGTCGTTGATCGTGTAGCGTTGCAAAATATGGGATCGAACCACAGGAAAAGGCGTTTTGTTCTAAAACTAATATTAAAGCTAGATTAACCCTATTTTAACCTAGTTTCGAATATGGTCGTTTGATCGAACACAAAACTTGCAAATATGTAAACTACTCTAAAATGAACTTGTAAAATAAACAAAAAGTACCCAAAGTTGAAAAATCCACCTTCCCCACTAAACACACATGATAAACTCTACAATTACTATTCCGCCTATCGAGTTAGCATTTTTGCTTAACCTATAATTGCTTTTGAAGCTAGTTGAACCATCAAAATGTTTACCGTATAAAGAGTCACTTTGGATGTTAGTTTGAGCTCGAGTCATCCACTGTATCGTTGATCACAGTGGATGCCTCGTCTCATCCCAACCATCCGAAGTACCTTCGGATTGGAACGTGATGACGTTGGACATAGATGCAACAAAAACTATTATCAAATGAGCTTGTCACTTAACCTATAATGAAACGACTAAGTATAAAGTAAGACGGAATGAAATAACGGTAAAGTAAATGTGCATAAATTAGAGGGGAGGCTTCATCTTCAACTTTAGTTGAAGATTAGCCTCCCATAGAATGGAAAGACAAAATAAAGGTGCAAGAAAGCATTAAATAAAATAAAAATGAAGTGCTACAAATAAATGGGCAGAGCAGGGCCTAAACAGTGACAAAGGCTCTTAAAAACGTGTCCAAAAACAAGAACTGTCGTCACAATACACTAAGGGTCCTATTTATAGAAGACTAGTGTGCTGCCAGGTTATAGGACTGCGTTCGAATGTAGGCCATGCGTTCAATCGCACTGATGTATGTGTTCGATCTTGACTTCTGCGATCGAACGCACGTAACTGCCACGGCGCAAGGCTAGAAGTGATGGAAGCTAGGGCCGGCTAGGGCAACTGCGCGAGACACGGGTCTACGTGGAGTGCGTTCAAACTTGCTCCTTGCGTTCGACCGCAATTGCGCTCGATTGCACAAAGTGCGGTCAAGCGCACTGGCAGGAGCTCCATAACATCTCTTTAAGTCCATTTTGCCCTTGGTAGCTATGTGTTGATGCAATGACCTACACACTAAAAAACACTAAAAACAACTAAAAATGTTAGATATTAACAGTGCTAAAGGCTTAACAAATATAAGTTAAGGGGGGGTCAAATATACAATATTTGGCACCGATCATTAATGAAATGCCCAAGTCTTTCATTGCTAAATTGTTCAAAAAGTTCAAGCTTTTGAAAGTGCTGGATTTTGAAGATGCTCCTATTGATTATCTTCCTGAAGAAGTGAGGAATTTATTCCATTTGAAGTACTTAAATATGAGGAGAACAAAAGTGAAGATACTTCCAAATTCAGTGGGTAGGCTACATAATCTGCAGACACTAAATGTCGAAGAAACCGCGATGCGTGAGCTACCAATTGAGATATTTAGTCTTTATAAGCTGAGACATATTTTGGCTCATTCTCATGACTTTGAAATTAAAAGTAGCTTTTATTTGGTGCGAGGAGTAAAATTACATGAAGGGGTTGGATGTTTAAAAGACTTACAAACACTATCATTTATTGAGGCAAATCATCATGGGGCTAGTCAATTTGAAGAGCTCGAAAAGTTGAGTCAGTTGAGGTGGTTAGGCATTTCAAATATTATTGCAGGACGTGGGAGGGCCTTATGTACCTCCATACAAAAAATGGTCCACCTTAACATTTTGGTTGTAGGCTCAATTAGTGAAGATGAGATTATAGACTTAGAATCAATTTCTTCGCCACCTCCATTTCTAAAGCATATCTATCTAAGAGGGCGATCGAAGAAGTTGCTGAATTGGATTCTAGAGCTTCAAAATCTGGTCACACTAGTCTTATTTCTCTTATCATTAGAGGAATATCCACTATCGTATGTCCAAGCTTTGCCAAATCTAATTACCCTTTCCCTCAATAATGCGTATGACGGGGAGCAACTGCATTTTGAGGAAGGCAGTTTTAGAAAACGCAAGAAGCTCACACTCAAAGAGATGGAAAATTAAAGATGGTGGAAATAGACAAAGGATCAATGCCCGGTCTTGAGCAACTAGATTGGGCCATGCCCGCAAATGAAGGAGGTACCCTATGGAATGCAGCACCTTGAAAGCCTAAAGATTATTGACTTCTATGAAATGCAGAGAGAATTTGTGCTACGTATGCAACCTGATGGAGGCGAAGATTATTGGAAAGTCAAGAAGGTAACTACTATCCATCTCAGGTATTGGATTAAAGGAGAACGATATCAAATATACAAGCTAGGTGACTCGGACTTATTGGAGCATCTACAAGGGTCAATCTTGGAGGATCAAACTACCATGTAGAATTTCAGTGATGAACAAGGTATGCACCTCTAATTAGCCACAAGATTCAAGACCTTCTAACTCGCACCATCCATTATGCAATTAATTATAATAGAACAAAATTGCCTTAAAATAACATTGCATTATAGTATAACTACAGAGACTAAAATGTTAAAAGGGTTATGTATTTGGCTAAATTGGCATCTTGAGTGGACAATGTTTAATCAGGGTGAGGAGCTTGAAATGCATTCTCATGTACAATAGTTTTTCCTTATGTCTTTTGTAGTTGTTCTTCTTGGCGCTTTACTTTATAGTTCTATGTTGTTTCAAGCTATACCTGTTGAAGTACTTTACAAGTAATTAAACACTTCATATGTAAATTAGCTAATTCATTTAAAGCATTTTCAAATTTTTGCTTGAATCCCTTTGCAAGATTTTCCCATTTTGTCTTAGATTTAGTGATAATAAGTTTAAAATTGTCTCAACATGTTAATGCAGAGAAAGCAATAGTGACACAATTCTCCAAATCTTCAACAAAATAAAGCATGTGGAAATTTGCTATTTTGCAGTTGAGCCAAGTTAAAAACTTAAATGCTACCATCTTTGTCGCCAAAATTGTTGAGATTTGAAAAGGAATTGATTAGAAAATTAGAATGGAGGAATTAAGATACTGATCACATGCATAATTGGATTAGAGTTTTGTTGTGTCAATCCACGTGTCTTCAGTGGCTAATGAGGTGAGGTCTAAGATGGGCCATTTCTCTCTTCTGATACCATTTATTTCAAGTGCTTCTCAAGACAAGAGTGTCCCATTCTTCATAACCGAAGCAGTTGCAGTTGCAAGTTGCCAAAATTTCGACGAAAGATCTGTTGGCAAGAAAGGTCTTGGCGCAACCTCTTAGATAGAGAGATAGAGAGGAAACTCCTCCACAGAGATAGATAGATAGATAGAGAGAGAGAGAGAGAGAGAGAGAGAGAGAGAGAGATAGACCCCAAAACACGACGACAATGGCGCGTGCAGGCGGAGGGGCCGAAGCACGTAGATGGGCGTTCGCGATGTTGGAGATTATAGAGGCCAAGAAGGCCATTGCTCCGAATAAACAAGCCAAGAGATTGGGTTTTTGTTTTGTTTTTGGTTCTGAATATTGAATTTGTGAATAATGTTTCATATAGCTATATATTGATCTTTTGGTTTTCAATTTTTTTTTTTTTTTGGGAAACTTCAATTCCCCCCCCCCTCCCCCCCCTTCCCGAACTTCCAGCTAATTTTACAAACCCCCTTGAACTTTGAAAACTATCATTTAGGCCCACTAAACTTTGATTTGCTTTCACTTTGGACACTTCTATTATTTTTAATGCCCAAAACGATGTCGTTTTGGGTTGGGTGGGTGTTGAAGTTTGGTGCCCAAAATGGTATAGTTTTCACATGAGGGGTTCTAAGTGAGAGTAAATCAAAGTTCAAGGAGCCTAAGTGAGAGTTTTGAAAGTTTAGGGGTGGTTTGTACAATCGGCTAAAGTTCGGGGGGGGGGGGGCAAACTGAAGTTTCCCTTTTTTTTTTCCTTATCTTTGAGGCAGGCAACGCAAGTCGAATTGTATATGATATGATTTGGTAGTACAAATAATTGGTTCTTGGATGAAATAGAATTGTATAAAAATGTTTGGGGTAACTTCACTTTATACCCATGAATTACCATGTGATTTGACAAGCAATCTCAAACTTTAAAACCTCTCAATTTGGACCCCTCGAATGTTCAATTGCAATTAATTTGAACCCATCCGTCAGATTTTAAACATTAAAAGTGAGATAATGACATTTATAACCTAACTTTTTTATAAAATTTCAAATTTACCCTTAATTCCAAATTAAATAAAATAAAAAACTTTAAGAAAAAAGTATAAAAAAAAGGGTTTCTCTAGCCTTGTGACCCGTGGATCAGGCCAGACCCACACAGGTCTAGCCTTGACCCACACTGGGTCTTGGCTAGAGACCCAACGTGGGTCAGTAGAGCCGAGGTTTGGCCNTTTGGACCCCTCGAATGTTCAATTGCAATTAATTTGAACCCATCCGTCAGATTTTAAACATTAAAAGTGAGATAATGACATTTATAACCTAACTTTTTTATAAAATTTCAAATTTACCCTTAATTCCAAATTAAATAAAATAAAAAACTTTAAGAAAAAAGTATAAAAAAAGGGTTTCTCTAGCCTTGTGACCCGTGGATCAGGCCAGACCCACACAGGTCTAGCCTTGACCCACGCTGGGTCTTGGCTATGGACCCAACGTGGGTCAGTAGAGCCGAGGTTTGGCCGAGACCCAGCCAACGTTTTATTCCTACATTGTCTTAACGATGAGTGTTCGATTGTATTTCTTGGTGTGTTTGATCTTGAGTAATGCTAGAAGTCTTTCTCATATCCTTCTTTTATCCCTCAAAAACTGATATAACTTTTAAAACTATCATTGAATCAAAATCCAATAAAATGATCTATCACAAATTTAATGGTAAGTTTAAGGCCATATCGGTTTTTGGAGGAACATACAATAGACTTCTAGCATTACTATTTGATCTTTGAGGTGAGGGTTTTTTTTTTTTTTTTTCAGCACCTAGCTAACATCATTATAGAAAGGAAAAATACAAAGTAACTATGGATTCATGCATGAACTTCCTTCCCTTCAAATATAAAGTTAGCATTTGAAGGACCCTACCATCTCATCCAAACCCCCCTTGCATATCTCCAAACACTTGTAAACATTAACAGCATTTAGACTGGTTCAAACTACGTTTCCCGGTCTACATACCTCCAAAAAAAGAAAAAAAAATAGACTTTTACTGGTTGAACTGAATTTTTTAATTCCTCAAGACAATGCTATCGATTCGCAAATTCTATTTCTAGAATTTTCTACTACAAATAAAGTTGAGATATGACTTGGAAATGTGAATAGTATTTTTAGGTGGCAGGAAGAAAGATTGGGAGGCAATGAAAACATGGTTAAAGGGGAAGTCACCTTCTAGGAGAACAAATAAACTGCAAGTCTTTCAAGCACCATAAATATATTGTAAAAGAAACTAGCTGTGTCAACAAGAAGTAAATGACATGCATTACTAGGAGAGCACCATTCCACTTTTATAAAAGTAATCCAGATATCATTAAAAGCATAAGCTACTCTAGATATGCATGAAGTATACAAGAAAAACTTCATTCCACTTTCTAATGTGGCATATAGAGTTAAAGCAAAATTCATTACTAATGCCAACGATATCATTAACTAGATTTAGAAGACAGGAAACAATGGCAGAGATAGCTGTGACCCTCCTCATTGACAAGTTGGTTTAGTTGCTTGTTCAAGAAGCAAAACTGCTTAACGGTGTCCACAGGGAAGTTGTGGGTATTAGTGATGATTTGGAGAGCATCATGTGTTTCCTGAAAGATGTCGATGCAAGGGCCAAGAAAGGAGGGGACCTTCAATATGGCAGGAAAGTGTGGGTGAAGCAAATGAGGGAGGTAGCCTTTCATATTGAAGATGTTCTAGACGAATACATTCTTCATGTAGCACAGCATCGTTATTAGCATGGCTTTGTTGCTTTCCTCCATAAAATTGGTTGGTTGCTGAAAAAACTAAAACCGCATCATGATATAGCCATCAAGATTCAAGATATCAAAACATCAGTCCGTAAAATCAAGGAACGAAGGGAGAGATATAGTATAAATTCCTTAGAGCAAGGATCGTGTGGTGGAGCAACAAATGCCACATGGCATGACCCTCGAGTAGGTTCCCTTTTCATTGAAGAAGGTGAAGTTGTGGGTATTGAATCTACAAGGGATGAACTTTGATTGGTGCCAAATATTGTATATTTGACCCCCTTAACTTATATTTGCTAAGCCTTTAGCATTGTTAATATCTAACTTTTGTGCTTGTTTTAGTGTTTTATGGTGTGCAGGACATTACATCAAAACATGGCTACCCAAAGGCATATTGGACTTGAAGAGATGCCATGAAGTCACTGCCAGTGCGTTCGAACGCAGGGACCACGTTCGAATGCAGGTCCAGTCAGCCCGTGTCTCACGCATGTTGCCCTAGCCGGCCCTATGATTCCATCGCTTCCAGCTGGCGCCGCGGCAGTTATCTGCGTTCGACCGCAGCCCCTACGATCGAACGCATCTTTAGTCAGTGCGTTTGAACGCAGGGGCTACGTTCGAATGCACCCTTGTGACCTGGCAGCACACCAGAATTCTATAAATAGCCCCTTGTTGCATTTTCACAAGAACACTTCTTTTTGGGCGATTCTTAGAGAGCATTTTGCCACTGTTGGCCATGCTCTGCCCCTTTTATTTGTAATCGCCAAATTTAATTGTACTCGCCAATTGCACGAGTCGTTTGTGATATAGCGGATGTGCAAGTGCGAGGTCGAACCCAAAGAGAATCGTGTTTCGTTAAAAATCAACTTTAAAATGCCTAAACTAATCCTATCTTAACCTAGTCCCAATATCAAACACATGGTGTGCGGAAAATAAAAGTAAATTAAAATGCAATAAAAAATAAAGAAATAAAAATGCTAAGGTCCCTAATCTAC
>VIBQ01000115.1:34200-118683 GCA_006937295.1 Carpinus fangiana | reverse complement strand
TTTCAACTCTCTTTTTTTTACAAGTCCGCACAAGATTAAGAAGGGGAATTGAAACTAATTATCTTTGCTTCATGAGGCAGAAATAGGGCTGGCCCAATGGCTAGCTAGGCCACTAAGACCGTCACCTAGGGCTCCCAATTAATAAGGTTCAAATTTTTTTTTAATAAGGCCCAAAAAAATTTTTAATAAGGCCTAAATTTTATTTATTTATTTATTTATTTTTTAACTTAAGGCCCACTTTTTTTAAAAAATATGGCCAAAAAAAATTTCCATAAAAACTTAAGGCCTCTAAAATAAGGCCTCAATATAATAAGCTCATTGTAAAATAAAACCAATTAACCCAAAAAAAAAAAATAATACATCATTTTTTTTTTTTGGTCTTTTTAATCCTTCTCTCTCTCGGTAAAGGAGAGAGAGCATGATTCCTTTTTCTCATAAAATGAGAAATATTAGCATCTCTCCTCTGTCGCCCTTTGCTCTCTCTCTCTCTCTCTCTCTCTCCTTCCTCTTCTTCCTTTTCTTCTCTTTTTTTCTTCCTTTCCTCCTCCGTGGTACATCCCTACCAATTTTCAAACATGTTATATTGTTCTATTTTTGTAATTTATTTTATTATAATCCGAATATATATTTTTTTATAAATCATATTTGTTTAATTTGTTAATATTTTTAATCAAGCATGTATACTAGAAAATATGCATCTAGATATGAAATACTTAAAATAAGAGAAAAATAGAAAAACTGATTGAATCTCAAATAGGGCTTTAAATAAATTTGTTATTAGCAATAAACAAAATATTGAGGATAATTTAGGTAAAAAACTCATAAATGAATAATAAATTCATAAAAAATAATTATCCTATTAGAAGATAATGAAAGTATTATTGATGTCTTTCACTCTATTGTTACAAATATTTATGACCATAATAGAATGTAACTAACTAATGAAAGAACTTAAAAGTCATTAAACAACAATAATCATATTACTAACATGAATGAAAATAATAATATTATAAAAATATAATAATATTATTAAATTAAATATTATTTAATTAATATTTAAATATTAAAAAAAATTAGGCCAAACTCTAAAATTTTGTCTAAAGCCTCCAAATACATTGCGCCAGCCCTGGGTAGATAGACCCTTATCAACTGAAAGACCCCCCCCCCCGGCATACAAGAATAGAAGGAAGAGCTCTCATCATCCGTTGGACTGCCTCAAAAGTCATCGTTTTCAACGGCCCATTTCTTAGACAATAATGTGCCAAAAAACTATTGAGCCAGCCCTTTTATTTAGCACATTCTCATATGTTGGATTTTATCTTGCACTATAATGTTTGGTGGGTTTGCATGGTGGCATAATGGCATTCATCAAATATATATAAATGGGATTTCTACACATTTTATAGTCTGATAAAATAATTAAAAAGGTAGTCACATGTTGTAATTATTTTTAGAAAAAGAGAAATGGTGTGAAAAAAATGGTGTACAATCACGAAAGCTGCCACCCAAGTTGATTAGGTTAATTTAGGTACCTTTTTATCCGATTAGCCCTTACACCTCTGAGTACATATATACATTGTCGGCGGCTCCGATGTGTACTTAAATAAAGTGTTTCAGCTGATCGTGATGATGACCATAGATTAGAACTGCTGAAGAATAGTACACTGCAATTAAATACTGTTATGCATTATTCTCCAATCTTCTTTCTTCCCACGGTCGGATCGATACACTACTAAAAATTAATGGAGTAATATATTTAGAGAACCCACAATGATATATAAGAGCACCAATGAAAAATACTAAGAGAGAGACTTTTTACATTATTCTTATGATTTCAACCCAAAACTATTTACAGCATCATCCAAGTTAATGAGGAGGGAGTATATTTAGAGAACAAGATCTTCTCAAGTTTATTTAAATCGGATACAATTCAATTAGTTATACTTTTCACTTTTTTAGAAAACAAAAATACCATTTCACTATAACTAATTGGATATTAACCAGTTCAAATGAACTAGACATGATCATAATTCTATATTTGGAGCAACGTCCCAAAAGTTACTCCTTATAAAAACTAACTGGCACGCATTACCGTTATCATTTTACAAGCTAAGCATTGCATTGCATTGCCGGGCTTGAATGTTGGGGCTATTTTCAACTGTTGCATTTAGCAGTACATACATTTAAAATGTGATAAGTTTATGGACAAGGAATTTTTGAATTTACATGTCTAAAATATTAACAATTTGATCACTTCTATAGTAAGAATGACAATTTAACTCACGAATACAATTCGTAGTTTTAGAGTTAGGGTTTAGATAAAACAGATTTGGATGTTTAAATATATGTGTCGGGTTATATATATTATTTTAAGTAAACAGCCGATAAGGATGGTCATGTATGAGTTATTCATGTCATTTGGGTCATGTCAATCTGAAACAACCCTTTAATTAAACAGGTAACATGGGTCATGTCAATCTGAAACAACCCTTTAATTAAACAGGTAACATGGGTCGTGTCATATTCAGGTTGACATGTTTAAGTAACTCGTTTATTAAACGGATTAGATTCGTATCGACCTAAACGAATTGACAGGTTAAGTGAGTCAATTCAAACTTGATATGCTAACCCATTTTGCCGTCCTTACTTTTTAAAATGAGGCTACGAGGGATTGAAATACCTTATGATTTTCTTTAAATTTGAAATTCTCAAATTTCGTAAATGTGGTACTGTTTGGTACAAGTGGAGCTAATGAATTGGGCAATTTCTCACTTTTCAAATGGCTAGTAATTGAAACATAATAATAAATGCCTGAACCTTGACTAAAATCAAATTTGTATGGACCTAAACAAATTGATAGGTTAAGTGAGTCAATTCAAACTCGATACGCTAATCCGTTTCGCCGTCCTTTCTTTATAGAATGAGGCTACGAGGGATTGAAATACCTTATGATTTTCTTTAAATTTGAAATTCTCAAATTTCATAAATGTGGTACTGTTTGGTACGAGTGGAGCCGGTGAATTGGGCAATTTCTCACTTTTCAAATGGCTTGTAATTGAAACATAATAATAAATGGCAGAACCTTGACCAAATTCAGATAAAACCTCAAATAAAGGCCCAGCCAGACCCACCCAACCCTATGTGCGAAAGGGTTGCTGCAAGAGCCCAAGAGCCCAAAACCCAAGGCGGTTGCACCTGTTTCCATCCTTTGTTTTATTATTGTGGAGTCTGTACGAGAGACAGAGAAAGGGAATGGCCCAAGAACCGAAAAATGCGAACATTAATGAGAAAGGGAGGTATCCCAATGGAGAGGTAACTGTATATGCATAATAAGAGCAACTGCAAATGGTAAGACATTCTTTAACTTGTATCCCATTTCTGGAATACTTGAAACAAATTTTTCTCTTCCACGACTTGTCATCTGTTCAAAAGGGACATCCTAGATTGTTACAGAAAGGCAGCCCACTGCTCCACCAATATCATACAAGCGAGAGGACCAAAACCATTCTCTCTCTCTTTCTCTGTTTCTCATATATCTAATGAAACTCAGCTTTCAACCTCAGACATGGTCCCCTACTAATAGAGAGCCTCTCGGGCTCATATTCTTTCTGTAAACCCTCGACACCNCCCCCCCCCCCCCCCCCCCCCCCCCCTATATTTTCTCAATTCATTGTGTCTTCTCTTTCACATCTTTCTTTTTTATATCCCAATTATGCATTGCTTTGAAAATGACTTCTCATGCATATGAAGACGTTTCAGTTTCAAATGCGTTTTGGTTAATGGATTATGGGCACTACCTCAGACCTTAGACCTATAGATTCAAACAACCCTCCTTTTTCTTTTCTATTCAAAAACGCAGGAATGGGGGACCATATATAAAAACGTACTACTCTATCAACAAAGCATAATATGGTAGCACTTGAATGCTAGAAATTAAACAAACAGGAGGAGGAGTTTAAACAGTAATAATCGCAAACGCTTGGTCAAATTCTATTGCGCACTCAATTTTACTAAGACATCATTGAAATCTATAATAGTTTACACTTACTAGGCATGAAGATTCGAATTATGCTCTAATGTGTACGCGACGATTTCAAAGGAAACATTTACTCATGAAGACTGAAAATATATATATATATATGAAGAAAGAGAGATAGAGAGATCATCCCCACGCATTATTATCTTTTTTGAGTTGTGATTGTTGGTTGGGTGTGTCTCATATTTAAAAATAAACTACCCTTCAAGGACAAGGGGACATAATGCTACAAAAACAAAACTCTATTGGTTTTTTTTTAATTAACTCAGTTGGATGTTAGGGTGGTTCTGAGTATCTTCTTCTTTTTTTATCTTTTTTTTTTTTTTCCATAATCCGTATAATGCAAACAAATGGATTATATAATAAAATGAAAGTGGTTAATAACACAACAAAAAACGGATGCACCTAAAACCCCATGATATATCTTGTCATTTATTTGTACCAATAAATTTAGAAAACTTGCTAAGTTGTTGTCTTTGTTGTGGGAACCATGCCAATCTCATTGCTAAATCATTGGAATAATCGTTAAATTTTCTTTTCAGTAAAGGCTTTCTAGGGTTGTTTGTAATGGACTTCATTTGTTTAGTAGCATGAAACTGTAATAAAAATGTTTGGCATAAAAAAATAAAAAAATTTAAGATAAATAGTACGAGACAATTATTTTTTTTCATTGGCCAAAAAACCTCTCTATGTCCAGTACTTGCTAAGCTAATAGGTGTAAGTGATGGTCAGATAATGTTTCTCAATTTCTGGCATGATACACGGATCTATTAAAATTAATTTAGGGTATTTTTATGGTCTATATTCAAGCATCTTTTGTCGGTCTGACTAGCTAGTTTTAAACAATTTCCTTTTCAAATAGTTTAAGAGGAAAAACATCTGATCCTGATTTTCAAAAATATTATTGTTGTTAATGACTTGGAATTTAGTGGTGTTCGATTGGTGTACTAAGTTCATTTGTCGACCACTTTTGAATGGGGGAAGAAGGTTTCCTTTATTTGTTGGACACTTTTTTGAAAATGAGTTTTTATCTTTTTTCAAAAGTCCAAGTCAACCACACGATCATTTGGGACAAATTTTGTTTATATGTTTTTTTTTCAGACATTTACTATCAAATCAAACAATCATCAATCCTTTCCATCCCCAGCTTTTCAAGCTTTCAGGTTGAAAAAGTTTTAAGCCCTAAAAAGGTTTGGGAAACCTCCAAAAAATTTTTTTTTCAAAAGAATCAAGAAGCTATCTTATATGAAAAAGCATCAACTGTTCTTCTACTTCCTCTTCTTCTACCATCTTTTCAAGACACTGTGCTTTCCACTGACACTAGAATCAAAAGGAGAGCAGAAGATCACGAAATCAACCCCACAAAAAAAAAAAAAAAAACAAGGAAATCCCACATCACTCTAATAATGCCCGTGTTGAAACAAGAACAAGATTTGCAGTGAAAAGTTGAACAGAATCGAATCGGAGAGCACTGGAGCAATTAGAGAAGAGAAAATGGCGGATAAGGAAAATCACATTAACAGAGTTAATTAAAGTTAGAACTCTTAACTAATTTTTCGTAGAAACACAAACAAACACAGAAAACAGAGACGGTTTTCTTCAAGACCTATTACAAAACAGAGCCTCCCAAATCTCTGTGAAAACCTCCACAATGACCCTATGGTGATGAATAGAATTGAGCGACAGAAAACACTGTAAGAGCTGCTCCAAATCTTTAGCTGCAAATATCTGCTTCTCAACTATCATCTCCACCATAGAAGTCCTGAAATCGTTGTACGGATCGCTGGACCTCTTCACCACCGCAAAGCTATCCTTCACTCTCCCCTGCATTGGCACAAGATTGATTTCGGAACTCCAAGCCCCCGCCCTTCTCCGCCGAGTCTCGTGCCTTTTCCGACGAGAACGACGTCGCCAAGACTCCGATGAATCGGAAGAGAGGCTCTTGGAAGAGAAAAGGGTGTCGGTCTCGTCCTCTCTTCCCTCTCCCTCTTCTTCTTCTTCTTCATCGCTGCTATACCACCGCCCACCAAAACTCATATCCTTAGAAGACCAGGTGAGGGGAAAGAGTTCTATGGGCTTGTTCTTCATCTGGGTCGTCTTCTTTTTCTTCTTACTCTTATTTCTCTCTGAGCCCTTCCTCTGTTTGAACTGGCCGTAGAAGGGATTCAAGGGCGAGATTGGAGACCCAGGAGGGCAGTTTCGTCCATCGGGGTTGGCCGAAGCGAAAGGCGAAAATTGCTCCGAGACTTTTCTTCTTGGGAAAAAATTTCTAGCTGGAAATATGCAGTTTTCCGGGGTTTGAAAGGGTTTCGGCCCGCAAATGGAGGGAAAAGGTCGAGGCTTAGGGGATAAGGGCTCGATCATGTGGAAGTTTTGGTGGTTTTGTGGGGAAAACACGGCCTTCTCAACTACGTCGGAGATGTTTCGGGTCCGGCACGAACCGAATGAGGCTCGGAACATGCGAGAGATTCGTAGCTTGAATCTGTTTTCCATGACAGAGAGAGAGAGAGATTGAGGGTTTTGAGGGTGACTTTTTTGAAGACAAGAGAGAGAGAGAGGTGGCGGTATATGTTGAGAGAGAGAGGGAGAACTGAGAAGATATAACAAATGCACGAGAGAACAGAATGTGGAGTTCTATAAATGATGGTATTTAATATTTTAAAAGGGACTGACGTTCACTTTTTTCTTGCTGTTTTCGTCCTCTTCTTTGTCCCGATTAGCAATTTTTGGATTGAAGGAAGACCTTTGATTACATACCGAAACTATATTAGAATAAATTAATGGTCATCCTCGTATCCTATGATTCCTATCTAATTTAGTTAGGGCCAAAATAACATATATCATTAAAATAAATGATCCATTATCTTTTCAATTTTCAAAAACACACCCCTAAGTGCGTATGTGGAGCTCATGTGTGTGGACAGAGAAGGACCGGATATGATGTATAACACGTTTTTAAAAATTTTGAATTGAGGCCCATGATGCATGACATTTACAAATGAGTAATATTATTTAATAGACTGTTATGTTACTAATATAAAATTAAGTTGTTTTGCATTATAACGTCATCTATATACAAAGGTTGTGGCATTTCTCTTGTGATACAGTAACCCTTAATTGCCACCTCGGCGGATTGTTTTATTTATGAGTTCATTGTATTTGAAGCATTACATTTTGGTTTTATGCAAGGATTTTCAGAACTCTTGACATTTATTATCAGGGAGGCCATTGATGAACCATGCATTACTGTCAGGCCCTGAGTAGCTATTTCTCTTTTGGTTTAGTTAGAATTGTTCCCACAGCGGAAGAAATACTGGACATACCAGTGGAATAAATATTAGAAATCAGCTGAGTTGGTTGCCTTACAATTTCTCTTTTGGTTTCCCAATGTATGAATTGGGATTTCTATTTTGGGAAAAGAAGAATCAAATGATCGAGACTGCCTTATTTTTGAATTGTCTTCTATCTAAAGTTATGAAGCACCCTTAAGTCTATGGGTAAACGCCAACTACCCACCCACGTTACTCAACTACATATATAGATTTAGAGAGAGAGAGATATTGGACTACGACTATAGGTAGGGACGGATCTAGAAAGTTTGATTGGAAGGGACTAAGATATAAATTTTTTTAGGCAGGGCCAATGACCTATAATTGTTTTTTTTTTTTTTAACACCTAAATTTTTTTTTTTTGGAGGACTTGGGGAGTGGCCAGGGCCATCCTTGGTCCCCCTATAGATCCGTCCCTGACTATAGGGGACCCCTTTAATTAACTAAACTGATGTGGATTCATTAGAATTTCAAATTCAAATTGTGGAGAAATGAGAATGAATAAAAGCTATATAAATCTGCCTATATATACCGATTATCACTAATCTGTTTGTAGTATTTTGGCTGATTAATTAGCTAGGATCTTACCTCTTAATAATTATTCCTAAAGCACAATCCAAACCAAACTTTAAATCATGAGTCATTTACTTTTAAAAAATAAATAAAATACAAAAATTTATAGAAACGAAAGCATATATTACTTTCCATAAGTATTATTCAATTTTTTTTTTAATTTTTTAATTTTTAATTTTAGTATTATACAATATCATGATCGATCACTTGAATTGTTTTTATTTTTTAGTTTTTCTATTAAAGCATGTTAGATAATATGGCTGTTTTCATATATATATTGAAATGGGTTCATCATATCGTTATATCAATTTAATTTCAAAACATGCATCAGCATGTTCGCGAAAACACCATGGTCCATGCATGTACGTACGTGAATTCAAACCTAGATCTACATTAATGGAAACGTACGTTTTGCTTCCAGTACTAAACTTAAATGTCGGTCACGTGCTTAACTAAATATTCCAAGTAGTTCTTCAATAATTTTTCTAGTTCGAAAGGTATAGATCATTTAAACCTCTTCATGTCAATTAGTTTGAAAGGTATATTAGATATATAGCTTCTTCAAAAACATGCTCTAACAAAAATTAAATTTGTTTTTATACTTTTTGAAGAGATTTGTGTTTGGAAACGGAAAACAAAACATTAATTTATCAAATGGAGCAAAGACGAGTTGTTAATTGCTTCAGACTACTTCAACACATGCTGTATAATTGTAAGAGCTTATAATTGAATCAACTATATATGTTCTTTTGGCTTATATATATACACAACAACTCTGGTGGAATTTTTAAATCAGAAATATTAGTGGTCTACAGCAATTAATTAATTACTTATGGGACTGAGATTATTATTATTATTTTTAATTTTCATTCTTTTACCAGTTATCCCACATAGATGCATTAGCTATTAATTACTTCATATACAATAATCTAATATTCTCATCCACTGTTCACTCCAGCAAACTTGGATTTCCAAATTTGTGTTTCACACTTTCAGTTTGTCTTCCCCAATTCTCTGCATGGAATGGAGATATTAATCCATCTCTTTTAAACCAATCAATCGTGTTAAAAGAGTTTTTGACCCAGTACTATAGTCTCCCATGTACAAATAATAAATGCTTCAGAAGAGTTTCTGCCATGCTCTTTTGGTGTAGACTGTAGTAGTAGTACTACACCAAAAATATATATACCAGAGAGAGAGAGAGAGAGAGAGAGAGAGAGAGAATTTTGAAATTCGACAAAGGCAATATACTGTCACCTTTTTCATGTTTTATGTGGGAAATTTGATATTGTTATCTTTTCCATGTTTCAATTCTGGATTTTGAATATTATATATATATACGGGGTTTGTCAATATGCTGCTGTCTTCTTCCCCTCGTCCACTGGTTTGAAGACAACACTGAGGAGGGTCTAATCCTTTGGGGACATCATAAAGTTGAATCTTATTAAGCGGTAGAAACATATTAATAACGTCGAGGCCGGTCTCCCTCTGTCTGACTGTCTCTATCTCTCTCTCTCTCCCTTTTCCCTCGCTATAGAATAGAGAGCATCTCAAAGTCATAGAAGCTTCCAACAATACAAAAACAAACCAAAGAGAGCAGCTCTTGCCCTTTATTTACTACAAATGCCCCCACCAAGAGCTAACAGACAGTTTTAAGTGTTTTCATTATCTTCTCAAGTTGAAGTTAACAGAAAGACAAGAAGAAACTACATTCGCCATGGGCCACGGCATAGATTTCCTACACCACTTTTGCTTGCTTAATAGATTTGGTTCTCATTTTTGTCATAATCTTGGCTCTGAAAATTTCAAACCATGCATGCATTTCCAACTGGCTTTTCAGACAAGCTATGTGAAAAGGGCACCGTTTTGACATTTGGAAAATTATATGTATGAGTTTTAGGTAAGTTAGGTCGCTTTGTTTATTTCACTTATCGTGTGGGCTTGTCGTTTACTTTGTCTTTATGTTTCTCCAAAACCTCACGACCATTTTTTTTTTTAATAATTAAGATTTACCATAATCAACTCCATATAATTAACTAATTACCCAACCCGGCCATTTTCTTCATTGCTTTTGAAATGAAGAATTGCTTGATTTTTAGGCAGAAATGGGATGGAAAAAGTAAGTGGGTCGCACCATTGCTGTGTCGGGTAGGGTAATGGATATGATCAGTGAATGCAGGCAGCAGCATGATCAGGACCCGTGACCAAGAATGTTTGTCTTACTCTGTCATCCTAATTCCAATTCTATGTTCTTTTATTTATGGTTACAACTTACATATTACAACATACGCCATCTAATTATATCGGCCGATACAAGTAGGGAATTTGTCTCTTATCTGTCTTTATCGGATCGATGAAACCCAACTAAAACAATTTATATGTAATTAACAAGAGTTTTAAATTTAAAAAAAATAATAATAATAATAAGAGCTTTAAGTAATCAAAGTGGTTTGCAAAAGCTCAACGGACCACATCCTCGCATGACTTTGTGAAGAAGACTTTCCTTCATAAGATTGCTGCACCATGCTTTGTTACTGTTGTTTTTAAATCTAAGACTCAGAAAAATTGATAAGAACATAAATTTAATTTAATTTATATTTTAACACTTTTTTTTCAGGTGCTAAGATTTGAATTTAAGACATTTGTTTTGATACGTGATAAATCGATCACCATTTATCTCAAAACTGTAGACCGATCATAGAAAAAATAACTTAATTTATATACTAATAATTTATGCCCATAAAAACTTAAAATTGTAATCTTGTGCCAAATCGCCAAATTTAACGACTTTTTCTAGCCCAAACAATTTCAAGTCAATACTCTAAAGTTGTGCGTGCGCCCGGTGGCTAAGATAAACCTAGGTTAGAAGTTGCATTATAATTTATATATGTATTGAGCCCATAAATATCACTTATGACCGAAAATACTTTTTCCTTAGTGACCTTATGTTTTGGTTTAAGAAAAAGTAGTAGTCATATTTGAATTATTAAACAAAAAGAATTAGTCAAGTTAGAGTACTTGAATCTCCTTAAAACTTATAAAATTAGTTTCAATTACCAAAAACTAAGTTAAAACATAGCATTTATGAGTTCTTTTATAATACTTTACTTTCACTCAAAGTAAACGCACACATAAACAAATTAACTATATACTACCGGAATTGCCCTTTCCATGTTATCATTCTTTGTATGTTTATCCTCAAATAGAGCTCCTATTTCTTCTAAGCTCTTGCCCTTTGTCTCCGGCAAAAACACATAAAAGAACACCGTGCCCACCACCATTGTTCCCGCAAGCACAAAAAACATTCCCCCGAATGTTATCTTCTTGGAAATGGTCAAAAACGTCATTGACACCACCCCACTCACCAACCGGTTGACCGAAATGGCTAGGCTCGAACCTTGGGCCCGTAACCTCATAGGAAAAATCTCCGACGAGTAGACCCACGTGATTGGCCCAAGCCCAATTGAAAAGAATGACACATCAGCACTCACGGCCAAAATGCACAACACAATGACCCATGTCGGCTTACTATCTGAGTGGTCGAGGAAATTCGAGCCGAAGCCGAGCCCAGCCAACGAGACAGCCATCCCGGCTGAACCCAGCAACAAAAGGGGCCTCCTCCCGAACCTGTCCAAGTAGAGGGCTGAGAGCAACACAAAGAATGTCTTGGCAAGGCCCATAATGACATTAACACCAAACAGTTGTTTCTTACTATGAATCCCCGCAGCCTTGAACACTTCAGGGCTGTAGTATATAACGGCGTCGTTCCCAGAAGCTTGCATGAAGAAGTTGATTCCTATAGCCGCAATAAGCATCCTTCTAATGGGCTTAGTGGGCCTTAACAAAAGCTGCTTCCAAACCCCTTCTCCTTGCCAATCGCTTTCATGGGCCGATTCTGGGCTGGCAGTTGGGCTCCTCACCAAAACCGACGCCGCTTTGGTTATTTCCTCAAGCCTGGATTCAGCTTCATCAACACTGTTTGATATTTTCATCAAAACCTCTTTGGCTTCGTCCACGCGGCCTTGCATTGCAAGCCAACGAGGCGACTCCGGCATTGCGATGACACCTAGGCCGATACCTATGGCCGGAATTGCTGCGAGACCCAGCATTATTCTCCAATTTATGTGCTCCGGGAGACCAGATAAGGCGTAGTTGAGCACGTAACCAAGTAGGATGCCGAAGGTGATGAAAACTTCAGGAAGGGAAGTGAGGAAACCGCGGGTCATGGAAGGGGAGAGCTCGGCGACGTAGACGGGAGCGATCATGAGGGCAAAGCCAACGCCGATGCCAGCAATAACACGGCCCACCAAGAGGACTGGGAACGACGGGGCTAGGCCCATCAAAAGCGCACCTATTAGAAATGTTGCCGCGGCCAAGACTATAGTGTAACGCCTGCCTATGTAGTCGGAAGTCTTGCCGGAAGCGAGTGATCCCACCAAAGAAAACACGTTTAGTGTACCCACCAAGATTTCCTCTTGGATTGACGTGAGTTTGAGGTTTTCTTTGATGAACAGCGCTGCCCCACTCATCACCCCAATATCTGCACATGCCATTTTTTTTTTATTTTTTTTTGGTAACAAACCGGTATTCATTAAAGCATAAAAAAGATACAGGACATACACATAAATCTAAAAAGCTTAGATAGGTAAACTCAATCCAAACAAACTACAATATTCTCAAAGCAGGTGAAGATGGAAGTCATTTGTGAATGCAGTCCAAAAAAACTATTGCCACAGCGCAATATGATGGATACAACCATTGAGAGTACGAATACGCCTATTAAGCATCTAAACAGATTTCCAAAGAAGCCATAACGATTTAGATGCATAGTAACAATGAAAAAAATGTTTCCAAAAAAAAAGAAAAAACCACTTCACTTACGAAGAGTCGAAGCCTAAACGGATTGAGTTTAACATAAAGCAACATAAACACATTACAGAATAAGACCATAACAATGTTACAGAATAAGAAAACAAGCTAAAAAACATAGTAAAATGTCCAAAAAACAGCCACAAGCCAGTGAGGGAACAAGATGACCAGCGTGGGTGGTGGATGGAGGTGGAGCGTCGAGGAAGAGGCCTCACGCACCGGTGCGTGTTGAGCATGCTTCGGCGCATGGGGGTTGGATGGGAGGGTCACTGGTGGCGGACGATGTCTCCACCAAATATTTGATCAGCCAAAAATAAGATTAGTCGAGGGATGTAAATTTTGTGCAATTATAAACTCGAAGGGTTGGCTTGAATGGTAAGCCATTAAGTTCGACATTTTTTAGTGCAAATAATTTTTGTGCCGAACCCGCGTCCAAACTTTATTCAAGCTATGTGGAGAGAGGGTGCTTGAAAAATCTAATCGGGGCGAAACTTCGGATACTCGGTTAAATGAAAAGTGCAATTATTGAGAAAACAAAACAATTTGAATCGAGTTGACTCACCATAGCCCAAAAGAATGGAGTTTGTGGAGGCCAAAAGAGCACAGAAGAGTGTGTATTTGTTGAGCCGACCCTCTTTATGGTCAAAATTACGCCTTGGTTCTTGCTGTTCTTGGGTACCAACCTCGTTGGTGGTCTCCATAGCCAGCCCCTCGCGCGCCGCAGCCTGTTTCTGCGTTGGTTCAGTACTCTATTATCTGCTCCGAGTCTTGAGATGAGTTTCTTTGTGTGGATTGAAGGGGAAATTAGGTAGAAGTAAAGGGTTTTGGTTGGCTGCAGAGAAGAGCCAAATAGCATGAAATGTTAAAAGCTGGCATGACGAAGGAATGAAGATCACGTTGGGTACTACGTGACACAGCCTTGTTGATGAGGTTGCATTTGTTTTTTTCTCCAAAATGTTTCACGTTTGAGGTTTTATCACTGGAATACCATCTCACTTTTCTCACTGAAATTATAAAAAGAGAGCCCCACATTTGAAAGAATTGTCCAATTTGGTTTCCAGCGAAAGAATTCCTGGACCCCCTCCCCTTCCCCCCTTTTCTTATTGTTAAAATCTTAAAAATAAACGATGAAAATAAGATGATTAGGAGAGAATTTCAATTATTTTGTTTTAATTTATTTAATTTTATAGTAAAACCTCCAATAATTTTTTCTTTAAAGGCAATTCTAACTCAACTATTTCGATCACCTTCCATCATCGATTCTCTTTATTGATAGCATTCATTTATGGTAATGATTTAAAATTGATGTATATAGTAACATTGATTTCATATATATTGTTAAATGCATCAGCTTTAAATTTTAACTATCAAATTAAATGAATATGATCTATTTTATTTGAAGTACATAGGATCCATTCATTTTAGGCAAAATAGTATAAAATTTAGGACAATATTGTCCTCATTTTTATAAATTAAGACATCTTTATCCCACTATTTTGCCTAATGGTTCCCTAGACAAGTCATTTTACGGTCAAAATTTATTGCAACTGCATTTAATAGTGTAAGTGATATCATATTCTTTAAACTCGGTGTCCTTTGAGCATGGGAGAAGCATATCTCACAACTATCCACAATGTCGATGTGGTAGTTTTAAACAGCCCTTAATTAATTATTATTATTTTTTAACAAGGACAATATTGTAATATAGTTGTAGAATATAAATCCACATTGTCAATTTTTAAACATAAGAAACTGGTACAACTTTAGGTAAAATGTAATTTCCCCTTGAAACATACACATACACAAACTTCATCAGTATATCTAATATATACATGAATGCGAAATGTATAAGATAATAGAACTTAAAAGTCCTCGTTAGGGTTTCTCTCTAGAGAAACTTCAAGTTCGAGGTTTAGTCTCCTACCGGCGACCGTATTGGAGGTTCGGGTGTAGGATTGTGGGGTACGTGAAAGCAAGAATAGTTGAAGAACTGGAGGAACTGTGTGGGAAGATCTCTCTCACTGAGAAGGAAAAGATCGGGATAAAAGTTGACGAAGTAGAAGTATCAGAAGCAAGGGCGATTGCAGGAAAGTGTCTGGTAGGGAAGGTGTGGGCTGATAAGAGTATTAACAGAGAGGCCTTCACGTCGGTTATGTCGACCATATGGCGAACTGTAGGGGAGGTGAAGTTCAAAGATCTCAAGAATAATATGTGGCTCTTGAATTTAGTGACCAAGCTGATAAGAGGAGGGTGATGGAAGGTAGGCCGTGGTCTTTTGAAAGGCAGATTTTGGTATTGAATGAGTTCGACGGGAGCACTCCACCGTCTCAGCTTGTATTCACCCATTCTCCGTTCTGGATACAAGCCCACGACATGCCTCTAATATGTATGAACAAGGAGGTAGGCACGAAGATGGGCAATTCTTTAGGAGAACTGATGGAGGTTGATGTTGCCGGGGACGGTATGGGGTGGGGGAGCTATCTGAGGCTTCGGGTTAACATAGACCTCACGAAACCTCTGGATCATGGCAGGGCATTGAATCTGGCCGGCAAAACTTCGTGGGTGGAGTTTAAACACGAGAAGCTGCCGTTGTTTTGTTTCCGGTGCGGACGCGTGGTGCATGGGTCGAGAGGCTGTCTAGCTCCCTCCAAAACGAGACTCAATGTGGCAAAGGAGCCCAAGGCATGGGGATCGTGGCTACGAGCAGTTGATCAGAGGCGGAGTGGAACCAGAGGAGGAGCCGGGTTCAGGGAAGAGGCAAGCCGCAGCTGGAACAGGGAGGAGGAGGAGGAGAACGGTGCCCAGTCCAATGATAGATCATCCCGAAGAGGAAAGTTCGAGAATCAAGGAAACCCTATACGACAATTGGAGGCAAGGTCGCCAGCTGGAAGTGTGGGTTCTGGAACTTACCATGTTGGGGAGAATGAAGATTCTGGAGCTAGAAGAGACTTATCGGCTGTTTTGGGAGTGGAGGGAATGATGCCAGTAGGGTGGACCCAAGCCAGAGTTCTCATCAAAATAGAATGAGAAGGCCTAATGGGCTCGAGAAGGAGGTGCATGAAGGCCCATTATCTGATGAAGAGATTCCTGTAGCTAAGGAGACAGGCCTGGATGAGGTAATGCATGATATTACAAGCATGGTTGTATCTCTAGTTGGGGTAGCCGAACCTACAGCTGGAGCCGAGATTGCAAAGGTGAACACCTCTAAACCAAATATCAAAACGTGGAAGAGAATGGCGAGACGTCCGTTGGAGAATGGTCTGACAAACCGAATTTTAAATAGAAGGAAAATGGCGCCTGGGGACTCACAAGAGGATGAGGTCTCACATACCATGAAGAAGGTGAAGAACGTAGAAGGGACCCAACAATTTGCTGGGAAAATAATGGCGGAGGCTGTTGAACAGCCCCGCCAACAGCCATGAATCTCCTAAGTTGGAACTGCCAGGGGCTTGGGAACCCCTGGACAGTTCAAAACCTTTGCCTCATGGTAAAGGAAAAGAAACCCGACATTTTGTTTCTCATGGAAACAAAGTGTAGAAAGGAACAAATGGAGGGCATTAGAGTGAAGTTGGGATTTCAGGGCCTTTTTGTGGTGGAGCCGGTGGGACTTAGCGGGGGTTTAGCCCTTCTATGGAGAGATAATCATTGTTTTGAGATTCAAAATTACACCCGACGCCACATAAATGCAATTATGACACATGATGCAGTTGGAGAGTCTTGGAAGTTAACTTGTTTCTACGGACATCCGGTTGCGGCTAAACGGCACGAGTCATGGGCTCTTCTCGAGCATCTCATGCAGTTTCAGCCGTCTCCATGGGTTTGTATTGGAGACTTTAATGAGATACTCACACAAGAAGAGAAGATGGGGGCAATTCTAAGGAAAGAGAGGCAGATGGATCAGTTTCGAGACGCTTTGGAATCTTGCAATTTGAGAGATTTGGGCTTTATTGGTGCATGTTACACATGGAACAATGGTAGGCATGATGAGAACTTTGTGTCAGAAAGGTTAGACCGGGCATTGGCCAATTCCCAATGGAAGGCCATTTACCATGTTGTGAATGTATATGTGCTAGCAGGCAGGGCGTCAGACACAAGCCTATTCTTCTGCAGTTCGGCCATGAAGTAGAAGACAAGCAAGACTATCACAGAAGCTTCAAATTTGAAGCAACGTGGCAGCTAGATGAGGAATTTACGGATGTTGTGAAGGAAGCATGGAGTGGAGGACATGTGGGGACCACGGGTATACAGACAATGATTAACAAACTAGCTACGTGTCAAAGATCTTTCATTAGGTGGAGTGGAGCCAAATATGGGAATGTAGAGAAGCTTATAAAGAAAAAAACAAAAGAATTGAAGGAATTACAAACCCATGAAGACCCAGCTACTTGGCCAGATATTTCGCGACTTAAAAAAGAAATTGAATTCCTGATGGAGCAAGAAGATGTCAAATGGAAGCAGAGGGCAAAGCAAAACTGGTATAAGGATGGGGACCGAAATACTCCTTTTTTCCATGCATGGGTGGATCATCGTCGACGTATTAACCATATAAGTAACATAGTGGATGAGGAGGGACAGTGTTGGAAGAAGAAGAAGGAGATTCCAAGGGTTTTCATTGCCTTTTATCAGAACCTGTTCACCTCGGAAGGTACGTCTGGTGCGGAGGAGTGTCTGGCAGCTTTGGAGCCCCGGGTCACTCCGGCATGAATGCGGCACTTCTTACAAAGTTTACTATGGAAGAGGTAGATGATGCCATATCCCAAATGCATCCTCTCAAATCTTCGGGGCCAGACGGTTTCTCAACATGTTTTTACCAACGTTCTTGGGATATTGTCCGGGTGGATGTCGGTAAGGCTGTTTTGGATTTTTTGAATCATGGTAGCTTTGATCCTCTTTTAAACAATACTAATATTGTGCTCATACCCAAGAATAAGTGTCCCACCCGTATTACTGATTACCGACCAATCAGTTTATGCAATGTCCTGTATAAAATCATGGCGAAGGTTTTGGCAAATAGAATGAAGAAAATGTTGAATTTCATAATTTCCCCAAATCAAAGTGCCTTTTTGCCTGGTCGCCTCATCACGGATAATGTCGTTGTAGCTTTTGAAGCGTTGCACTCTATGACCACTCGACTTCAAGGGAGGAAAGGTTACATGGCGCTCAAGCTTGATATGAGCAAAGCGTACGACAGGGTCGAGTGGAATTTTCTGGAATTAATTATGAGGAGATTAGGTTTTCATGAGTGGTGGGTGGAGTTGATAATGACATGTGTTCGCACAGTCACCTATTCTATTCTTATCAATGGGAAGCCGTTTGGTCACATAAGCCCATCCCGGGGGATTAGACAAGGAGACTCATTTTCACCGTATCTCTTTATTTTATGTGCAGAAGGACTGAATACACTAATGCACAAGGTGGAACGGGAAGGCAAGATTTCGGGTTTGCCAATTGCAAAAGGAGGCATGAAGATTAATCATCTTTTTTTTGCGGATGATAGTTTGTTTTGCAGGGCAAATTTCATGGAGTGGGGCAATGTACAGGAGATTATTGATGTATACGAGAAGGCTTCGGGGTAAAAATTGAACCATGAAAAGACCTTCATATTTTTTAGCAAGAATACGAAAAAGGAGTTCAAGGAGTTTATAGCCTCAACAGCAGGGGTGCGAATTACATCCAATTTCGAGAAATATTTGGGCCTCCCAGCGATCATTGGCCAGTCACGATCAATTGCGTTTGCAGGGCTGAAAGGTAGGATATGGGAATGAATGCAAGGATGGAAAGAGACTTTTCTATCACAAGCAGGCAAAGAAGTGCTTCTCAAGGCGGTAGTTCAGGCTATCCCCACTTACACCATGAGTGTTTTTCAGCTCCCGAAAACTCTGTGCAAGGATATTAATTCTTTGATGTCCAAGTTTTGGTGGGGTCACAAGGAAGATGATAGTCGCATAGCTTGGATGAGCTGGAGCCGATTGGGGCGGTCTAAGGAAAGGGGTGGTATGGGTTTCCGTGATCTGGAGCGGTTTAACATGGCGCTTCTTGCGAAGCAAGGGTGGAGATTACTTCATAATCCGAACAGTCTAGTTGCTACAATTCTTAAAGAAAAATATTATCCTCATGGTGAGTTCCTTGAAGCCTCCTTGGGGCGTAAACCCTCTTATGTGTGGAGAGGTTTCTGGAATGCAAGGTCGTTGTTAATAGAAGGGCTATGTTGGAGGGTTGGAGACGGAAGTAAAATTCGAATTTGGTCGGACAAATGGGTGCCAAAGGCTGCTGGTGGTTACATCCAATCTCCTGTAAGTATCCTGGAACGGAATGCCAAGGTGAGTGAACTCCTAAATAGGGACACTAACTGATGGGATACAGCTTTAATCCACGAGATCTTCTCGGCTGAAGAAGCAGGGCTTATTTGCGGATTGGTAGTGAGTCCCAGGAGCGGGGGGGACCGGATGATCTGGAACTATAATAAAAATGGCGAATTCACTGTAAGGAGTGCCGATCATCTAGCAAAAGACAGGTTTGAAGTTGACAATGGGAGTTCCTCCAACAGAGACAGCAGTAAAGTGTTGTGGAAAGCCTTGTGGGCAATTGAAGGACCCAAAGCAGCAAAATCTTTTTTGTGGAAAGCTTGCAGTGACAAACTGCCAACGAAAGATAAGCTTCTCAAGAAAAACATCACGCAAGACCCCCTTTGCCCAGTATGTTGCCTGGAGACAAAAAGGGTATGCCACATCCTTTGGAGTTGTCCCTCAGCTTAGGACGTGTGGGCAGAATGTGCGATAAAGTTGCAGAAGAGCCATAGCTATGCCTCAAATTTTATGTGTGTCATGGGGAGGTTAATTGACAAATGCTCAGCTGAAGAGGTTAAAATGGCAGTTATGGTGGCCAGGCAAATATGGCATAGGAGGAACAACATGGTGTTTGGCGGGAAGTTCACGAGCCTAAAACTGCTAGTAAAGACGGCGAAAGACCAACTGGAAGCTTTTACTTCGGCAAATCAACATGTACGAACTCAAGGCACAAGAGTCAGAAGGGAATAGTATATACCATGGATGAAGCCTCCCTTGGGTGTCATCAAGGTGAATTGGGACGCTACAGTGGATGGTAAACAGAGAAGAATCGGCATTGGTGTAATTGTGAGAAACCACGAAGGAAGAGCGACAGCAATGATGAGCGAAACTATGGAGTATATCCATGACCCAGTCACAGCGGAGGCTCTAGCAGCTAGGAGGGCGGTAGAGTTCGGCCAATCGTTGGGTATTCGCAAAATCATCCTGGAGGGCAATGTGAAGCAGATTGTTTAGGCTCTGAGATCGTCTGACGGTGGGAGATGTTCCTACGGCCTTATAATAGAGGATATGCAGCAATTACTCCGGAGGTTCCAAGAATATGTGGTGCACTTTGTTCGTCGGGAGGCAAACGGGGAAGCGCACAAGTTAGCCAAGCTAGCCCTGTCAATCGGAGAGAACAGAGTTTGGATGGATGATTTTCATTTTTCTCTGGATAGTGATGTAACTGTTGTTTAAGTTCTTTTTAATGAATACCTGAGTTCCACTTCAAAAAAATATATATATATACATGAATGCTCAATAATTAAAATATATATATATATATAAGCAAACCGCCAAACCCTCTCAATGAAACAGCCAAAAATAGTGTAAGATAAATCGGAAGCTATTTCTAAGTTTTATCCAATATTCCATGCAATAATGCTTTGAAGTTTCTTTACCAGTTTCCCATATGCCCATGCATGCATATATATCCAAGAGTTTGCCCATCTCTTCAGCATTACTTCCATCCTCCTCTCGGGCAGTAACTAGTCCCGGCCGGCGGCCATGCATCTCACTGATGAAATTCCAACATATGCCCGCCCCGCACAGGCCACAAGACATTTCAAACAAGTACGTTTGTTTGACCACTATTTTAGTTGAAAGACACAGAAATGTGGCAAAAATTTGTACTAAGAAACAAGGAGTACTTTAGAGGATTATGATTTCTGATCATGAACTTCATCCTCAAAGAGAGCCCCAATCTCTTCTAAGCTCTTCCCTTTGGTTTCCGGCAGGTAGTAGTAAAAGAAAACCGTGCCCACAGCCATGATTCCGGCGAGAGCAAAAAACATGCCCCCAAATGTTATCTCCCTGGAAATGCTTAGAAATGTCATGGCCACCAACCCACTCACCAGGCGGTTCACCGAAATCGCCAGGCTCGAGCCTTGGGCCCTTAACCTCGATGGGAAGATCTCCGACGAGTAAACCCATGTGATGGGCCCAAGCCCAATAGAGAAGAAGGAAACGGCAGCGCACACAGCCACTACGCACAATGAGATGGCCCAGCCCGGCTTGCTATTAGAATACTCGAGAAATTTCGAGCCCAGGCCCAGCCCAGCTAGTGAGACGGCCATGCCGACTGAGCCCAACAGCAACAGCGGCCGCCTGCCAAACCGGTCCAAGAAGAAGGCTGATATTAGAACAAAGGATGTCTTGGCAATCCCCATGATTACTGTAACGCCGACAAGCTGTTTCTTGTTGTGAATTCCGGCGTCCCTGAACACTTCCGGGCTGTAATACACAACCGCATCATTGCCGGAGGCTTGCATAAAGAAGTTCACCCCAATGGCGGCTATGAGAATCCGGCGGACGGGCCGAGACGGTCTTAACAGTAGCTCTTTCCAAACGCCTTGCCCGTGCCAGTTGCTTGAAGAAGCACCATGGCCCGAGAAAGAAGCATCTTTCACCATGTCTGCTAATCTCCCTTCAGCTTCCTCTTTGGTTTCCGATACATGGATCAAAACCTGCTTTGCTTCGCCTAAGCGGCCTTTCATGACCAGCCACCTCGGTGACTCTGGCATTGCCAATACACCCACCGCAACGGCAATCGCCGGGAAAGCCGCGAGTCCAAGCATTAGTCTCCAGTTTATGTGCGGTGGGAGGCCTGTTTAAGTATTAATTAAATACAATTAAAAGATTAAATTTATTAATTTTTATCGCATTTTTTTGAGATAAGTGGTGAATTAATAATACCCGATAACGTGTAATTAGCAATGTAACCGAGAAGGATTCCGACATTGATGAAGACTTCAGGGAGGGCGGTGAGAAAGCCTCGAGTAAGATCTGGGGAGAGTTCAGCCACGTACACCGGAGCAATCATAAGGGAGTAGCCGACTCCGATGCCGGCAACTAACCGTCCGGCCATGAGGAATGAGAATGAGGGTGCAAATCCCATAAGAAGCGCACCTATAAGAAATGTGGCAGCTGCTAGGACAATGGTGTAACGCCTGCCGATGCAATCGGAAGTCTTGCCAGAGGCAAGCGATCCGATCAAAGAACACACATTTAGAGAACCCACCAAGATCTCAATTTGTGTTGATGTAACATTGAGGTTCTCCCTGATGAAAAGCACCGCGCCACTCATCACCCCAATATCTGCACACGGAAGGTTATATATAATTCCCAGATAAAAGTTTTCAGATTTCACTCTTGTGGGTATAAATTAAAATGGGTTTGATTCGGAAAATTGAATAGAAGCATAAATCTTACCGTAGCCCAATAGAATAGAGTTTGTGGAAGCCAAAACGGCACCGGCGAGTGCATATTTGTTGAGGTAAGCCTTTCTATGCAGGGGAATATCCTCTGGGACATCGTCTTTGTGATGCGGGGCTCCTCCTCTTCTTCTTCCATTCTTCAGAGCAGTTTCCACAGGCAAAGCGGATCCTGAATCAGAAAGTAAGTGGTATTCATGGCGCTTCTCTGGTTCCAGACCAGAACTGAATTGCATCTCTGATGGGGATGGAATGCGATTGCCGGCTTATTATGCTGGAAACAGATAATACCTACCAGAAGAGGATGTGTATCCACTTTATGATCTCAGACTATATAGTAATGTTTTAATTTAGATTTTTTTTTTAAAAAAAAAAAAAATCAAATAAGGAAAATAGTAAAAATAAGGGTTTTTCTCATTCTTGATTCAAAATGAAAAGAGAATAGGAGACCGGTCGGGAATGCTTTCGAACGCTAAATTGGAAGTAGGCCATCTGACTACAAGAGATGCACCAAAAAAGACACCTAAAACCTGAAAAAAAAAACCAAAAAAACCAAAAAACCAAAAAAACCAAAAAACCAAAAAAAAACCTAGAGGCCAATCTTGAGATGCTTGTAACACAACAAGCGTTTCATCGATGGTAGTAGAAGACGCGAGATATGCGGTGACAACATGGATAATTTTACAATTATAAAAGATAAATGTTAGAAATATCAAATTTTTTAACAAAAGAGTCTTACCAAACTGATGTGTAACTCATTTCTTAGAGAATAACAAAACAATTAATTAAAAGAAATATAACGGATACCAATAAATGAGTTACACATCAGTTTAGTAAGTCTCTCTCTTAATAAAAAACTTGGTACCCCTAACATCTCTCATTAGAAAATCTAAGAACCATAAGTACAACTAATAAATCTCTCTTAACCGCAATAACAAGGCACAACAGCAAAACACGCACCATAAGAGACTGAATCAGAGCCAAAAATAGAGTCTCCGCCAGTTAATAATACAACACAAGATCAAGGATGCTAAATCTAAGGCCAACACAAAACATCATAAAAACAAAAACAAATACAGACCCAAAAAAAAAAAAAAACCCTTAAAAATCAATGGTGTCAATGGAATGTGAGAGGCGGACAAAGAAGGTAGAGGAGCAGCCAAAGAGGCTTGTGGGCCTGGGCATGGAAAACACGCACAACTAATTTGGACAAATAATGTAAGAAATCTTATATAAAATTTAGTTAAATAGGTGATTAGATAATTCAAAATTTATTCGAATATGTCAATATTTTATATGTGTTGTCTTACGTTACTCATCCAAAATTCCAACTATTCGAACAAATGAGTGTTATCAATCCTTATCTCAAAGTCTGACCCAAAATTTAGTCGTTGAAAAAAAAAAAAAAAAAGATTTTTCCATTTGTGAAAGGGCAGAAAGTGCATTTCCTTTCAAAAGCGGCTTTTCTAAAGTAGGCAGGGCACGCCGCTGACACACGCCTCTTCAAATGGTGCAAGTAATTAATTATATAAATAAATAAAAATAAACCACATAAAAATAGATGAGAACATATCCTAGCTCAATCCGTTCTGACCAAATTTTAAGATAGATTCAGGTTTTAATTTGGGAAAAGACTAAAGGTCAAATTTTTTTTGAGGAGGGATTAATTGGCAAAAAAAAAATTACCTTTTTTTTTTTTCCTTGTGATTTGGGAGGATTAGGGCCACTTTCAATCACCCTTAAACCCATTTTTAGACTCTACATTTAATAAAATAAATGTTACTAATTTAAATTTTTATCTTCTCATGTGTGAACATTAAAAAATAAATAAAGAAAGAAAGATGGACGGGACTAGAGAGCACAAATAAGTATTATCGTTATCGCAATTATGTAAAGCAAAGATTCCACTTCTTTTTGTTTCAAGATGAGCTGGATTTATATAATAGCAACCTATAATTACACGTGCAGAATATTTCACTTTTTTCTAATTAATAGGTATTATATCCCAGACCAGCTCACACGCAGCGCATTACCAAATCCTGTTCTGACGACATTCAAATAAAATTCTATAATTCTCGTTATAATACATCTTTAATTTATTACACTTTCTTAATTGATGCAACAATTTATATAATAATAATATTAAATCAAATTGAATTACTACCGGTAATTAAAAACACTTATAATAAAAAGGATGTATGTAATTCATTTTTAATTTGTCTGAAACAGACCCTCAACAACATCAGTGTGAACACAGATCTGAAAAGAATATTCCATCTCATATTCCAAAAGAATATCCAACAAAAGGAAAGAAGAAGAAGAAGCAGCCTCATTGGTCCAACATGTGCTACTGTGGGTTGGACCACTCACTCTCCAGCACGTTGCTCTTTGTTACCAGCAAGTCTGACTCACCATATACTCAGCACTCAGCAGCTAGCATTAATGCACAAGTAAACAAAGTTCATTGTCGTACAAGGCGCCAAAGTTCCAAAATCGTCACACAAGACGACAACAACTCTCTCTAGCTGTCGCTTTGGCCCACTTGAATATAATCCAGTTCCGGCATGTGCATCTCCTTCTCCCATCTAATCATCTCCTCCAAAGGTCTTCCACTTGGCATCATTTTCTTTTTCCCTTTTTTCCATCTTTTTGGGGTCTAAAAGCCCTGCATAATTATTACTGACAAAAGAATCATGTTAAAATATTCTCTAATATGTAACGTCATGGCCCATGTAACAGAAGTTTATTTCAATTATAGTAAAAAGCTGTGGCCGGCCTGCTCATATCTTTTACTTCCCGTTTTAAGAGACAATAAACTAAATAACATCAAGCAATATGTCGGTTATTAGTTTAAGCAAAATTCATCGGCCGGGACTTTTTGAAAACGTTAAAACTGCATATTGACGGACTGTATATGATAAAATAATAAAAGGTCGTTGTAATAGATGACTTAGGATAGGAAGTGGTTCGAGCGTCAATTCGGGTCCACTTTTAATCCTTTAAGCCAACATTAATACAACACTAACCATTGGGTCAAAAGTATCAATTTCTTAACCCTAATTTGGGTTGAGATCTTACAATCATAATACATCAGCACGATTTTTTGCCTTGTTCACGTGTCAGAAATCCTATTGCATGAGGTCTTGGAGATGCATGAGTAAGTATATTATCTTTTTTTGGGACTTTTAAGTTTAGAGGGAGTTGCATGCCTCCAAGAGTATGTTGAGGAGTTTGAGTTGGCCTAGCTAGGTTTTATATATATACTGGTGATATAAGTATTTATCTTGGGGCCATTGAGGATCCCATTTATGACCCATGACCTCTTTTGTATTGTGAAGTTTTTGTTGCAGTATGACTTTGAATTGTTAAGTCAGTGAGGCCCATATATATGTCTTTTTTCACTCCTATTGAGTTTTGGAGCTGCAGTAGTAGCAACCTTTTGCTCTCCCTATACCAATTGGTTTTGGAGGCTAGATTTAATTCTTCTACCTGAGAACTCTTTATAAACTACTTAAATTTTGATGTCTTGTGTGATTGGTTTATTTTCTATTAGGCTTGAAATTATTATTTTAGTATTCTAAACTTAATATTTTGTCTATGACCGTGAAAATTTATGATTATGATGTTTTAAGTTGCTTTGGCGTTAGTAGTGTACTTCTAGTTATTTTACATTTGTGGTTATCGTGATTGACAGAAGAACATATATCTTCCGCTGCATTATTATTTGATTTGAGGTTAGATGTAACTGTTCAAATTATTTACTTTTTAAATAAGCTCAAGAATATTATGGTGAAACTTTGCGGGTTTATTGCCTTTAACAAACTCCGGGGGCGTTACAAGATTGAATAAATTAATCATCCACGACACTAAGGACAAGTTGATCTTTTATGCAATCATGATGGTGATTTTCAGGAGTTTGGTGATGGTTGGCGGTCGGGGCAAAGTTGGAGGAGAGCCGATGATGTTGGGTGACGAGGGAGAGCTCCTCCAAGAGGGGCTAGTGAAGTTTTACCTCGAGATCTTTGTCAGAGTCAGGTGGAAGCTCCACTCTTCGACTTGATATAGGGTTTTTTTTTTTTACTTTGGGACATATAACTGTTGATTTTGTGTAAAAGTAGTACTCATATTATTCTAAAATTGATGTGACTTTTAAAATTATTAGTAGATCAAAATTTAACAAATATTTATCATAAATTCAATGATAATTTTAAGAATCATATTTGAATTTTTTTTTTTTTTTTTTTTTACCACAGAGATCTTTTTTATTTTGAAGGAGCTAACTAAGCTCCTAAATGCAAAACCAAACGGCCCTAAAGCCCAAAGCCCTAATGGTAAAGAACGCGCCAAAACAGTGTTGTTATTCCGGAGGCGGTGAAGAGTATTTTAGTAAACAAAAGCTCACCGCTTCAAAAGCTAGAAAACACCTCCACCGTCTTCCGTCGACATCTAGAGCACAAAAATCAGCGACTGCAGTGCGATTTTAAAGCTTTCAACCCACACCCCTCCTTGGGTTTTTTGGCAACCACAACAAAATGGTAATCTCTTTTTGTATTGTTCTTGAGCCTGTAAATGATCATTTGTTGTATTTGTCTGCTGAAAGCAACGAAAGAAAACCAGAACAATGCAGAACAAGAGATACATTGATCAAATTTGTTACTCTTTTTTTTTTTTTTCCTTGTTCATTTTCGTGGAATTTCTATGCAACCGAATCGAGGGAATGAATTAAGTGCTCTTTTTCTGTGTGCGTGTTGGTTAAATCAGAGCAAAGGAACAGGAAGCTTCGGGAAGAGGAGGAACAAAAGTCACGATCTGCGTGCGGTGCGGCCGTCGCAGCTTTCACCTCCAGAAGAGTCGCTGCGCTTCCTGTGGCTTCCCTACCAGCCGTATCAGAAAATGTTACCCTTTCGTTTACTTCTCTTTTCTTTTTTCTAGTGAAAACAAATTTGTATTAATTGAGCTCTGAGAATGCGTGATTGTTGAAACGTTTTTTGTTTTGGATTTATTAGACAATTGGAGTGGATTTATTAGACAATTAGCTATTTCTATGCATTTGAACGACATGTTATGTTGTGCTCCTCTGGTTCTTCACAGAGGATTGTGTTTGAAATTGAATTTCTAGGAAAAATGTCAAAAATGATTGACTATGTATTGACGGTGGATGGCAAAAACACCTCCCGGCAGAGGAAATCGGTAGCATCTCATATTCTTCCGGCAGTGGCAGTGGCAGTGGCAGTGGCGGGGGCAGAAGGCTGTGTATGGAAGTGTGGGTGGAAGAGTACTAGTGAGTATTTGGGATCAAGGATCATTAACTTGTTTGATTTGTGTTAATATTGAACTTGTAGGAAGAAGTGGCTGCCAGAGATGCCATTGACTAATGTAGAATCAACCGAAACACTACGACTGCTTCTTTTGGAAGTAGAAGCTACCCCAGCAAGTTGAATATACAGTTGGTGAACACAACGAAAAACGAGTAGGCATGACATTCCACGCTTTAACATTGATGTCATGGTGGGGTGTTTCTATTTCCTACGGGAAAATGAAATCCATAAAGATTGCTTATTTCATTGGTAAGATTTGGAAAGAAAAACAGGCTTACACATTGCAATTGCTTCTGCTACAAATGCAACATAGGTGGCAAGTTTGAAGGTCGGGGACTGAACTCTACTTGAGCTTGAGTTGGATAGAGGAGCCATACAAGTAATTTGACCTAATGAATAGTTTACTTTTCTTAAGACTTAAAGAAAGTGTAAGAAAGCTCTTGTTCTCCTTAAACAATCCAGAGTCGGGTGTTTTTATCAGAAAAGGGAAATGGACAAGCTGTAACGCTGCTGTTGCAACACATTGATGTCCCAGTAAAATAATGTCAATCAAGAAGCACACTCTGTTCATAGATTAACCAGAAGAACTCAATTATCTGTTGCCTGATGTACCTCAAAATCTCCTAGTTTTGTCCTCTTTTCTTCTTTTCATGTTTGACATTTTTCCAAGATTTCATAAGTAATGAACCATATGTTAACCATTATCATATGTTTATAGACATCCCAAAGCTACAGACACATACCTATGTTTATAGACATCCCAAAGCTACAGACACAACCTGCGAGTTACAGTTATAACTGCAATGTCAATGTCAAACATGAGCTGCTGAAACCAAAGATCAATTTATGCAAACATTGATTAAAACATGACCAGTGCCGTGGCCTTGTTTGTGTTCATCACCCTAGTTCTCTCAAACAACAAAGATTTGCCTTAATAGTCTAAACACTGATAAATTTTCTTCAGCCAACCTCTCACACAGTCCCCACTTATTTGATCTAATCACTGGGGTTGAAAACTTGAGACACCAATTTCTAACCACTAGCATGCATAGAGTAAAATTCAGAACTAAATATATTAACAATAGAAACTAAACTTCAATTAAAACTTTAAACGTAAATCTCATAAAGTACTAATATAGTAGACTCCACAAAAAGATGAGATTTCCATTGCATAATCAAAAAGTGAATCCAGAGTAAGTAGCTCGAGGCAAAATATAGTAGAAGGGAAAGAAATCCAAAATACCCTTTCATGCTCTTGATTTGTAACACCATTTCTTCTACCAAAAGACTACCATGCCTGGCAGAAACATAGACCAATATGAGTTGGGGTATAGGAAAATTAATTCCGACAGGAGATCTAAGCAAACAAAAACTGAATGAAACTAAAACAACACAAAAAATCAGTGCAATTTTACCTCATACTCTGGTTCCCTTTCTTCTAAGTCGACATCAATCACACTATCACCATCGATCAGAGCAAGGCTTCCCACGCAAGTTGCCGTCCGAGACATATCCGGCATACCCACAATCTCAACCTTGCTGCATGTCTTCTCTTTTATGTCATACCAAAAGAGATTGTCAAAGTCCTGCTGCATTAGAAGCTTCTCACCGTCCTTCGAAAACTCTAAAGGCTTACAGTACTCAAACGACCATGGCACTGCCTCCCGCAAAATAGTATAGAGCCGAGTCCAGGAGCTCTCCACCCCATACTCCTTCATCACCCAAACACTCAAATTGCCAGACTCCAGATATTCATTCACGCAAACACACAGATATCCACCCAAGACCTCCAAATCGGGCTCTGAAAAACCAGAAGCATTCTTAAACGGGGTCTTATACATCCGAAATTTTTCGGTGGCAAGATCCAAAGCAATAAGCATCTCCAGAGACCTGCGCTTTTTAGAAACAGCCAACCAATGCAGAGCACCGTTCAAGAAAGCAGGCTTGGAAGCAATCGATAAATCCTTTTTAGGCCATTTATCGCTGATCCTCTTCCAAGAATGCGATCTCAGACTATATACCTTGACTTCAAATACCCACTCACGCCAATTAGACAATTTCGAGACCTTCACTACCTTATAGTCGTCGCTAACTGGATCGTGCCCAAATGCTAACTCCGACCACATAGCCGGAGAGTTCCAGACAGAATAAGAGCCATCTTTCTCGAAACCTGAAGGGACATCGATAGGCTCAAAAGGTAATTTCTTATACCTTCTTATTAACGGGTTCCAAATCGTAATCTCATTCTCCAAGTTGTAGAGGCAAACCAGGCCGTTGCAAGAGTACACGAGTGTGCCTTTTGCTCTTTTATGGCGCAGTGGTTGGTAGATTCGCACGGCTCTATCGAACCGACCATCGTCGTGAAAGCTTACCGAGTAGTAGTCCGGTGGGAGACGATTCTTGTCCTCAAATTTCAGAAGAAAGGGATCCGCATTCCGAAGGCACTCGCAGTCCTGGACAATGAGCGTGCGTTCCCTGTTGGTCTTGGTGGAGCGCTGGAGATGCTTCCTTATGAAATCCGGGTTTTTTATCATGGCGTACCATAACTTGGAAACGCACAGAAAACGCACGAGACTCTTGACGGGTAATTCTGCAAGTATTTCCGCTATAAACTCAAGCGGGAGAGTCGACGTCGAGGGAGGGGCCATCAGATATTCAGATGTGAAAGAAAAAGACGACGAGGAGGAAGTGAAATAGGTGGAGGGAAAGAAGAGAAAATTGAACTAAAAAGTGTGAACGGTTCAGCTTCCCAGCCAGCAGTGTATAGTCAAATCAGTAGCATTTCCCCAATAGCCAGTGTGGGTGGTTCAGATCAGTAACTTCTTGTCCTCTTGTTCAGGCTAGACTTCACATTTGGGTAGGCTCATCAACGTCTTCCATTTGTGTGGGCCGGCTGTCTTTGACTAGTGATGCGACTCCATGGCCCAATCTTTAACTGAACAGTTCACTTCAGCAAATATCTTCCAAGAGAAACAACATTTAGAAAAATAAATTATTTTATTTTTAAGCTTGTAATAGTAACTATAGTTAAGGATCAATTGAAATAAGAGTACTGTTTATGGTCTCACCGATACCATTTTTTTAGTTATTTTAATCTGAGTAATTTTAAAAGTTAATTTTGCTTTCATTTAAAATTGAAATGATTTTTAAAATTATTATTTGATTAAAATTTAAATAATAATTAATTATAAAAATAATAATAATTTTAATAGTCACATTATTTTTAAAAAAATACAAAAATAATATAAAAAAGACTTATAAGATTACTCTATACGAGCCAATTTGATAAAAAAGCTCTTATGACCTCAGGTAGGCTTGTTTAGTTGTACTTTATATTTCTATTTTAAACTATTGTCCAAAATCTTTTAGAGAAAGAACATTAGAAATAGATTATTTTATTTTTAAGGTTATAATAGCAACCAGAGATTTTTCTACAAAAGATAATCTCCTCAGGCGAAAGGTTGTGAATGAGCCTTTGTGTCCAATTTGTGAGGAGCCAGAGACGGTGGTTCATGCGTTGTGGGGCTGCCCTGCAGCCATGGATGTTTGGGGGAATAGCAAAAGGACGTTTTAGAAGTGTGCTATAGAGGGTAGAAATTTCATGTTGATGGCTGAATACGTTCTATCAAGGAGTGGTGTGGAAGATTTCGGTTTTTTTGTGCAACTAGCTCGTCAGGTGTGGTTTAGGAAGAATAAGTGGGTGAATGAGGGGATTTTTATAAACCCAAATGACATTATTTGACGGACTGAAGAGCTGGCTGAAGAGTTCAAAAAAGTAAATATGCAGGAGTCAACAAATGGTGCCGTGGAGAATATTGATCGAGAGAAGAAATGGGAGGCACCTCCTCATAGGTGGTACAAGGTCAATTGGGACGTGGCTATTGACAAATTGCAACAAAGAGTGGGAGTAGGGGTCGTAATTAGAGAGGAAAATGGGCAGGTTGTTGCGGCTATAAGCAAGACTAGACAAGGTATATTGGAGCCAACATCGGGAGAAGCGTTTGCGGTGTATCAAGCAACTTGCCTATGTAAAGACCTGGGACTGCGATACATAAGTTTAGAAGGAGATGCGAAGCAGGTCGTGGAGGCAGTCAACTCTCTTACGAGCTCGTGGAGCAAGTATGGCCACTTAATTGACGATATACGGCGAACATTACAATCTTTTACAAGGTGGAAATGTAATTTTGTTCACTGGGAAGCGAACGAGGCGGCACATCGGCTTGCGAAAGCGGCTACAATGGATGTCAGTGATAAAATATAAATGGACATTACTCCAAATTGTATTAGTGATATCGTTTTGATTGAGCGTTTCAGCTCTATCTTGTGATTGTTGATGGAGTCTAGATGCTCCATTCTTTCATTTTTATCAATGATATTAATCCTTTTTCAAGATTTTTCTACATTTCGTTATATAAGTTCTATCATCTGTCTAATTTGGAGGCATCAAAGCTCACTCACAAATCCCAAGTCTGTTGCTTAGGGAAAAAGAAAAATTATCGACACTATCACTTACTGTCAAGAATAACTTCAATACGGTCGGTACAAAAAGGTGGGATTTTTTGCCCACTACTCACAAGCTGACACCTCACATAAAGTGAAAAAAATGCACCAAAAAAAAAATACATCCTGCAGCAAAAGAAATAAAAGAGGATGAAGAGAAAGAGGAGAACGTGGGCCTGCGAGAGACCCACGGCGCAGAGCCTCACGTCGCAGAGAAAGAAGAACCTCATGGTGCAAAGCCAGACCCACGGCCAGCTTTTATCTGGCCGGCCAGTGAGACCCATGACTAGGTCTTGCCGGCCGTGGGTTTGGTTTTTTTTTTGTTTTTCCAAAGTGGTGGGTTTGGTTTTTTTTTTTTTGTTAGGATGATAAAAGCCCAAAAATGGTTAACCTTCCCCTCTAAGTTTTAGTTTTGAGGCATTAAAAACGAGTTTTGTGACATTATAATCGATTTTTTAGGCATTATAAATGATTTTTTAGGCTGGTTGGATCTATCTTCTTCTTTTTTTTTTTTTTTGGTTCACCGGAGAGACAAAAATGGCCACTGGGGGTGGTCGGATCTCTCTCCCCCTAGCCGTTGGGGTGGATCGCAGCCACCCCCAGGCCGCTGGGAGTGGATTGCGGCCACCCCCAGTGGCTAGATCTATCTATCTTCTTTTTCTTTTTTTTTTTTGGTTCGTTGGTTCGCCAGAGAGAAATATGGCCACTGAGGGTGGCCGGATCTCTCCCCCTGGCCGTTGGGGTGGATTGCGGCCACCCCGAGTGGCCGGATCTATCCTTCTTTTTTTTTCTTTTCTTTTTCTTTTTTTTCTTTTTTCGTTCGCTGGAAATGTCGCCGAAGTTGGGCAATGGGTGGCGGCACTGTTCGCCAAAGGTGGGCGGTGGGTCATTTATTTGGGTGTTTTGATTTCATTTTAAATTTGTGCATTTTCCTTAAAATGGTGAGATGTCAACTTATGAGTGGTGGGCAAAAAACCCTACCTTTATGCCATGACCATATGGCAGTTGCTCTCCTTACTGTCTCATCAAATGTAAGTTGCTCCCATGTTTGGTAGCCCGGGTTTTAGGATTTGTTTGGATCCTTAAATTTATGAAAAATATGGGAAACTTCACTTACCCTCATGAACTTTGGCCACTTTTGTAAATACCCCATAATATTCAAAACCTCTCACTTAGATGTATTAAAGTTTGATTTTTTCTCACTTTGTTCCTTCCGTACAGAAAATCCTAATGGAATACCAATTTTACCCATGAAAACCACGTCGTTTTGGAAACGGTGTAATTTTGGAATCAGGAGTAAATTTGGCATTGCAAATGATTTTCTGTACGAAATGGGCAAAGTGAGAGAAAACCAAAGTTTGATACACATAAGTAAAAGGTTTTTAACATTGGAAAGATATTTACAAAAACTGCGAAAGTTCAGGAGGAGGTAAGTGAAGTTTCCCCAAAAATAAATAGGAAGCAACTATTCAATTTCTTAATGAAATACACATTTCGCAAACCAAATAAAGCTAAAATATAATCTTAACGTTGATGTCTAAGGGCTTGTTTGGCAATGGACCGGATTGGACCAACCCAAAATCTCAAAAAAATATTTCTCAAAATTAACCCCAATATTCTTACTTTTTATATCACGTTAATCACTTTTTATTACTATTCAAATAAAAAAATCAATACAAAACAAAAAATTTTATTTTTTTTATACAAAACATTCTTATTTTTTTCCTCACATCAATCAAATTTGTTATAATACTAATCAATTTCTTAAAGTCCAGTCAATTGCCAAAGATAGCCATTGTGAATGACTTCAAAACGCACGTAAAGCGTACGAGACTCTTGACAGGTAACTTAGGCTTTGTTTGGGAATAGTAATCGAACTGGACTTTGTAAGTCCTAAAAATTTTTTCTCAAAATTAATCCCAACATTCTTATTTTTTTATATCACATTAATCATTTTTTATCATTTTTTAAATAAATAAATCACTACAAAATAAATATTTTTATTTTTCTATATAAAATATATATATTTTTTTTATATTAATCAAATCTTCTATAATTTCATTCCACTTCACCTATTCTCGATCAGAGCCAAAAGTATTCCCGCGATAAACTCAAGCGGGAGAGTGGACATCGACGGAGGTGCCGTCAGATGTGAAAGAAAAAGAAAGAAGAATTAAACTAAGAAGTATGCGTAGGTCTGCATCCCTGTTGGCAGTGTATAGTCAAATCAGTAGGCATTTCCCAAAAGCCAGTGTTTAGTCAAATCAATAACATCGCGTCCCATTTGCTACTTTTTGCAGTTGTTCTTGCTAATGATAACAATAGAGATGGGTTTCTTTGCCTTTTGGGCTGGACATTCATAAATTTCGGTATGCTTTGGTATTGTTGGACGGATGGTGCTGCTGTTCGGTCATATGGGAGAAAATTTTATTTTTCTGATTACCATTCATTAGTTGACACTTTATTTATTTAAGAAAATTATACAAATTAAAAATAAAATCAAAACACTTAATCAACAAATCAAGTCACCAAATAAATAACCCACCGTCCACCTCCGGCGAAGGACGCCGCTACTCGCCGCCATTTGCCGCCAACCTCCAATGACTTTTCCGGCGAACCAAAAAAAAAAAAAGAAGGTAGATCCGGCCACTAGGGGTGGCCGCGATCCACCCCAACGGCCAGGGGGAGAGATACGACCACCCCCAGTGACCATTTTTGTCTCTCCGGCGAACAAAAAAAATTCGACGAGCCTAAAAAATAGTTTCTAATACCTCAAAACTAAAAACCTAGAGGGGAAGGTTAACTCTATTTAGAATTTTATCATCCTAAAAACAAAAAAAAAAAAACAAAAAATCAGACCAGAAGGAAAAACAAAAAAAAAAAACTAAACCCATGGCCGGCGAGACCCAGCCGTGGGTCTCGGTGGCCTGTGGGTCGGCCACGAGGTGGGTCGGCCGCGAGGTGTCTGGTCTCGGGCGAGATCCTTCCGGCAAGACCCGGCCGTGGGTTTCATCCTTCAGGCGAGATCCTTCCCTAAATCACCAAAAGGAAAAAAAAAATAAAAAAAATACCATGGGTCTGCGAGACCCAACGGAGGGTCTCGATGGCCAGCCGCTCTGCACCGTGGTCTTCCTTCTTCCTTCTCCTCCTTTCTCTTCTTTCTCTTTTCTTTCTTTGCTGCATCTCTTTTCTCTCTTCTGTGCGTCGTGTTCTCATGTGGTAGGAAGTAGAATTTTTTTTGTATTTTTTTCTTTTTATGTGAGGTGGCAGCATGTGAGTGGTGGGCAAGAAAGCCCACCTTCTGCCACATCCGAATTGAAGTTATTCCCTTGTTGGACGAGGTGGGCTGGCTTGAACTGTTCAGCAAATATCTTCTAGATGCTAACTTCCATAATCTTCTAGAGAAAGAACATGTAGAAAACTAATTATTTTATTTTTAAGGTTATAAATTATAATAATAGCAACTAGAGACTAAAAAAAAAATCATTTTTTAAGTTCATTCTTTAATTTGGACGCACAAACTCAAACTGACTCCAACAAATATAAGTTGGTCCCAAGCATAAACATAAAAATCAATGAACAAACCACCCTTAAAATTGGCAAAGACTCTCACAGTATAACATTTCTTCAAACTATTCCGAAAACAAATTTGCTTAGTATCTGAAAAAAAATAAAAAAAAAGTTTCTTGAGACATGATTTTAAGCTATAAGTTTCTCTTTGGGGAGTAGTGGTGATGATTGTATTGTACAGATGATAATGTGAATCTTTACTTCGTCTTTAACACTAAAAACATCTTAAGCAAAGAGATGTTAAACTGCTTTGGTTTGCCTATTTTATAGGTAGTTAAATAATGAAGACATTCACATCGGGCTAGCCAAATAGCCATGTGGCAAAATCTGGTAAAAGAAATCACTTGCATTCGACTCAATATTTTTGCCAAAAAATTATTAGTTTCTACTGAACAAATTTGATGAGCTGTACTCAACAATGCAAAACAATTCATTTGTTTATTAGGTCGATTTTCTCTTCACTCATTCCCTTTAGTTCTTGGTGGCAATGGGGTATGGTGACAATGTGAGGACAATGAGGAGCAACACGAACCAAAAGAGGCTTCAGAACCAAACATACTCATTTTTTTTTTTTTTTGTCTCTACTTGGATCATCAGCACTGTTATCGCCTCCAAGAAGCAACAGAACTCTGGAAAATGCCGCATCTGTGTAATTTCATTGCTTAGAAAGTGTGATGGAAAAGAGTGGAAACTGGAGGAAGAAAGTCGATGAAGTGCAACTGCTTTGGTTTCCATGGCTTTGAATGGACTTGCTTCAATGGAAAATACATGGGACTTCAATTAAGTTTTATCCATCTCCACTATCCAACTAATAACGCCATCGATCGGAATCAAGAATCATATTTAGTTCTTGGATTGACCAAGCATTGTAATATAATTTAATCAGAGAAGGTTAAAATATTTACAAAGTGCATATATAAAGAATGTCTCATTATAAATGAACCCATATGTGTCACGATTATCATATCACCTGTGAACTATCAACATATTGAAAAACATCAGATGCAGCTTGTGAGATCCAGTCAACTGCAGTGCCGAAAAAGAGCTCCCAAAACCAAAGATCCAATGCCAGCACGGAGGAAAAGATAAGCAGTGCCAGAGTCTGGTAGCGGTTCAATGGCCAACCCAAGATTTTGGCCAGAGTCTTCAGAAATGGAAGGGAATTGCTATTTAGAATCCGGTTCCTTATTGACCATGCTGTTATCCACTGCACACGGGAAGGGTATAGCTCAAACTCCTCTCTTAATCTTCTGCCCAAGTCCGGCATGTGGCCACCCCCATATAGTATGGCAATCCTATTATGGCCCTCATCAATTGCTCTTCTAAGTGCCTCTACCGCAGCTCTATTCCTTTCACCAATGATAACAGAACTCTCCTCTACATCTGCTGTCACCTGTGTGAACCTTCAAAAAGAAAAAAAACAGTACCTTTTGTATCAGCCGGCCCCCACATCAAGAGGAATACATCCAAAATTCTTTTGGGTAATCCGTGCCAAAGCACTTGATAATAATTCAACACTCTTAACTGTTGAATGCCAGTTAAGCATTAAAGCAAATGAAATTTAATTTAAAAGGAAAAACAGAGAGAAATGAAAGAGAGAACCTGGCAAATACTTACTCGGTTGCTAGTCTCTTTGCCAGGAAGACCTTCATTGCAGCACCAAGATCAAGCCTAGACAAGGCTTCTAGTTCTGGATATTCTGATGCCTGGCTTCCCACATCACAAACAGATCCAATGATGAGCAGGCCGACAAGTGGCATAGGAAGCACCCGTGAAGCCCATAGCAGCTTGGATCTCCAAGGATCAAGGTCTTCTGGAATTGAAGCAGGCTGCACCATAGCTTTTGTTGATCTGAGAGTCATGTCTCTTGCAAAAGTGAAAAAGCTTTCACCTTTTTCAACCTAACAAGTAACGATAGAACAGATTAGATCTAGAAATTGGGGAGTAGAGAGAAATACAGCGCTGAATCTTGAATTTTAAACCTCTTAAAGGGAAAACAAAAATCATAACTATATACAACTATATAGAAGGCCATCGCTGCAAGTTATTGGGCAAGCACAACAGCAAGGAACATTCATACAAACCCAATACTGGACTTGGTAAGAGCAAAACAGACTGAAATGAAAGAAAACAACAGTGCGAATGCAATTGGAGACCAGCTTCTTTCCATACTTGAGAAGAGTACCACCCCCACCTAGTAATAAAGCATCTCTAGACCACCTAGTTCACTAAAGAACAGAGTGAACTAACTCCAAGAAAATGTCAATCACTTCAACAACTCCGTAATAAGACCAATTTAAGAGGCGATAAAAGAACAGACCTGAAGTAATTTGAAGGTCTCATAGTCAAGATCTGCATGGTACCAATTCTCAGTTTGGTAATCAAGACAGTCTAATTGGAAATCAAGCGTAAGAACTTGAGCCATTTGTCGCTGGATACATCCAATGATGTTAAAACCTCGTGAGCGTGAACCTTTAAGTCTTTTTGTGGCAGTCATGTTTCTTCTATTCTCTAAACTCTCTCTGCTAGCGACCATTTCATAGAGGACACAGTCATATGGTTCAAGTTCCTTTTGAAGGGTTTCGAAGTACCTGCACGTTCAGATCAGAATCATTCAGAGTGGTATTATTTGGGAAAATATACTTTACTAAGCAAAAAAGTCAACAAGACGGTGGTTATCACAATTCAAGGGACTTGCAATACAAAGATCTCAGAAAATGCTCAAACATAAAGCCAAGAAAATATCATCTTCCCTAAAACCACAACGACAAAACGTCTATAAACCCCCTTCCTATTAACATAAAACTCATTAAGCTCAAAATTTTAATCATAAAGCTATATAGTGGAACATCAACTAATAAGTAAGAAAACAAGGTAAAATAATCCGTAGAGTCAAAATTATAAAAGCCAACCAAGGATATAAATCTCAACTCTGAAGCCAATTTGGCAAGAAACAAAAATGATTCATCCAAACTAATGAAACTCCACCTCAACCAACATAACTTTTAGCCGGTTTTATTTCCAAATTTTCCATACCCATGTCGCAATATCCACATCTACAGCCAGTACAGCATACATTGCAATAAAATTCAACATATGCAATTCAAAATTACATATATTATCAACAAATGACAATCAAGCTACAAACTGAAAATATATTACAAGTGTAACAGAAACTCTATAAAGTAGACATACTCTTTATCCGCAATGTGAATCGTCGAAACCAAATCAACCTACACCAACAAAACAACAAGAATCCTCCAATTAAACAACCCACATAAGAAACAGACACACCCACTTGAAGTGAATAAAAAAACCCATCTTGTACCTGAAGAAAAGGCCGTAAAAGAGACCAAGGAAACCTCTTCCTGAATCTGACCACAGCAGTCTGCAACTCCGCACAGCCCCCATCAACACCCCTCTTGAACCTCATGAAGTCCCCTATGGAATTGTTCAGCAAAAACTGCTCCGCCAAGCCATCTTCGATGGGCTGGTTCAGAGAAGCTCTGGGGATTGCGAAGCTGAGGGTTTGGGGGAAACTAAGGTTGCGTTTGAAGGAGTCGAAGGGTCTGACTCTGGGTCTGATGGAAGAGGAAGTGGAAGACGAATCGGTGTTGGAATTGGATGGAAATGAAGATGTGGAAGAGAGTATCGACAAAGAGCTGGAGACCATTCTTCTCTCTGCAGAGAGCGAGAGACAGAGAGAGAGCTTGGGTGTTTGGATAACCAAAACGGGAGATTATCCCGTGACACCCTGCTTCTGGTTATTGCGGGTAATTCAGTTCGCGTACAATATATATATTTATATATATGATTTTGTTATTTTATTTTTGGTCTTTTTCAAGTTGGACAGATTTTTATTTGATTTTTTAATGTATTTTATTATCAATTCTAAATTTCTGGCTTGCACGCGAAAGTCAAGATTTGATTTTCAATTACTAAACGACTTGACTCTAATTCTATGCGCTCTTTTGCGCCTAAAACGATGGGGAGGGGATGCTTATTTGGATTTTTATTTTTTATTTTTTTACATGTTCGCAGAAGAAGGGATTGAGATTTAAATTAGTGAACTTCGATATTTTTTTTTTTATATGTCCACACAATGGAAGGGGGAGGGAGGATTCGAACTAGTGACTTACGCTTCATAAAACGTGATTCACTGCATAAATACCTCCGATATTATTATGCTTGGTCTTAATCGATTAAGCTACATTTTAAAGACTATTTTTATCTTTTCTTAAAAGACCTTTAAAAGATAAAGGGAAACCAATTTATAGTACTACGTTATTAGGCAATATAGTAATAAGATAAAAATATGATTAGTTGACTTAGTATTTTTAAGGCCATCTTATCTTAAGGACTTTGGGTGTGTTTGACATTATTTAGGAGGTTTTTTTTTTTTTTTTTTTCATTTTAGATGAAAAAAAAAATGTTTTGATTAAACATAAAGATAAAAGATGTTTTGAGTTTTTTGTTAGTATTTTGTGTTAAACATTGTTTGTTAATATTTTGAGTAGACAAAAACAGCAATTGGAGCAGAGAATGCGATTCCAACTTAAAATACAAAATACTTTTTTTCTTTAAGTAAATTATCTTCACTTTATATCCCTAGAATATTTTTTCCAATAAAAAAAAGAAAAAAGAAAAAGAAAAACACCTCCAAAAATACATTAACAAATTTTCTTAATCATACAAAAAGACAGTTGGATTGTAACTGACTCTACGGAACTCTTTTTTAAGTTTTTTTTGGTTTAATTTTCATATGATTTGGTTGAACATGAAATAGGAAGTCAATAACAACGGCGGTCTGAATTCGAGTGCAGCCGACAAAACTAAAACCAGCTACGAGAAGAAGAATTAGTAAAACATAAGTGGAAAACAAACGATTGAACAGCACGCAATATCTTATTATTCAGCTGAATGATTGACAAAACAATGTGTATTCAAAGTTTGAAGAATTAACTATCCATCAAATGACAACGAAAATCGCATACAGGAAAAGAATATTTATTGCTGACTACATGTCAATAAATCAAAACAATGAATTTAATCGAACCCCACCCAGAAAAGATCCCAAGCGCCATTGGCATCTACTGTGAAATTTTCAATTACAAGGATCAAAAGGTATAAAACAATTCATAGGAAATAGGCCTGCCAGATGGTGATACTACTGATGCAAGAGCTTGCGAATCTTTGGCATTATATATGCAGCTCATCCTTAAGAGTTGCAGAGAGGGTGAAAGGCATATGATATAAATCTTTCTGATTTAATTTGAAGAAATTCTATCAAGATGCCAAAAACAATGATGAAGAGTTTTTCTTGTCCAAGTTTATCCAGTACCTGTACCTGTATCATTGTGAAAACAGCCGTAGACCTGCTTCTAAATCCTCAAGGGTAATAGTACGAAGTTCATCTGTGTCTATACAGTCAAAACTGAGCCTAAGGTCCAAATACTCTCTAGCATTAACTAGCATTGGATCCACCAAACCGCCATTCATCTCCTTGCGCAGCTTTTCCGTTGTTTCTCTCTGAATCAATGCTGCCACAGCTTCTTCGGTGCAAGAAGGGTGCAACTTAAATCCATACAACAAGCTATCCTCCGCTTGATTATTCATCTTGATATGGAGAATCTTGGCTAGTTCTTCCGAACTGAAGTCATTAAAATAGAAAAACTTGGTCACCCGTCTGCAGAAGCCTTCATTAGAAGCAATCACACGCTTCATTGGTTCACTGTACCCAGCAAATATGACCACAACCTTTCCACTGTCCATGACAGACATAATCTCTTCTAAGGCCTCCAATCCATAGTCCTTATCATCTGCCTTCTGCATAGGTATCAGTCGGTATGCTTCATCCACAAAAAGAATTCCTCCTTCTGCATCCTTCATCTGTGCACATTCTATTATTAGTTTATGACAGTAACATATTCAAACTTGTCTTTGCTGGGAAGAGAGAGAGAGAGAGAGAGAGAGAGAGGAAGAACCTAAGAACATAATGTGAGAAAGCCCAGTGGTGTACCTTTCTCCTAGTTTTCGGCCCAGTATGACCAACAAACTCTCCAACCAAATCGGTCCGCTGTACTTCTGTCACCTTCTCAGTCGGTAAAATTCCCACCATATGGAGTAATCTTCCAAGGATTCGAGCTACCATAGTCTTACCTGTGGAATATAATATTAATCATAGATGCTTTGCTAGTTGATCAAACAAGATACAGCAAACTGACATCTTCAGAAATAGTAGAAAGACAATCAATCAATTATATGTGTATTTATAATTTTCTTTTACACATCAAAGAAGCAGTTGAATCTCTTGGAAGATATTATTGTGGTTTCAGCTTTACTTATCAAAATTAAATAAATATCATGGTTTCAGAATTAGCATCAGATACACAGATTGATATAAAGAAGGCACATTTAATATATAAACAAATTAAGAATTGGGTGTGTAACTTATTTGACTCTGGAGAGTTTGGATAAGGCTTTTAACAAATCAACTCAAGAAGTTCACTTCATTTCTGCATCAGAAATGGATTATATAGACATATAGTTATTTTACACAATAAAACCAAGATGCCTAGAGAACATGGATTTTACAATGTTAACGATTTGTGATAAGATTGTCTTCCAAATACAGTAAGCAAGTAGCATGGCAAAATAAACAGGAATTTAGCAGTGTTGACGGAAAATAAAGAAATATTTATCACAAGCCAGAGACAATCTTGCCAGATACTACCTGTTCCGGGATTGCCAAGAAACGCCATATGTGGGGGTCTTCTGGTGCCAACTTTCAGCCCAAGGGCCCTACGCCTCTCATCCAAAAGCATTCCCTTTGCCCACTTCCGTAGTTGTGTCTTCAGCTCATGCAAACCTACTACTTTCGATATTTCATTTTCAAGTTCATCCATCTTGGCTTTAGTTTCGCCGCACGCTTCAATTGCTCTTCTCTTTCGCTGCTCTTCAAGATGCAAGTGCAATAGTTCTCGCAACTTTTCACTTCCTGGGCCTTGTGAAAGATGATTTAGAGGAGTCATGTCCTCCTGCAATTCAAAGTTTACACCAACTATGATTATTTCCAATTTTTCACTAAGCTGAAAGTAAAGAAAGCAATTGCAGTCCACAGTACATTATCCTTAGCACTGCAATCAGCATTGTGCTCAAGCAACGTCTTGACAGTTGAGCAGTCTTCAGCTCGAAGAGAGTACCAAACAGCAAGATGTAATGGCGTCATTCCATTCTGCATTAGTAAGACAGGAAAAGAAAAGCTTTACAATCAGAACACATCCAAATCCCATTCTAATTATTCTTTAAAGTGGATCATATGGTGACAAAAGAAAAGCACATTTGCTTTCGCTTCAATAAAAGCACCATGAGCAAGAAGCAATCTTGCAGCATCACTGCACCCATTCTTCGCTGCCATGTGCAATGGAGTTTCTCCATACTGCAAAGCACGACAAGTTAACGTCAAGAAATCAATAAAAAGAGCAATAAGTCATGACCAAAAGCTTATATAAATTCCAAATGTCATAACAATTTAGACTATCCACATTTTTGCCAAAGGAAAAACAAACACACACACACACACACACACACACACACACACATTAATTTTACCTACCATGTTCTTGGCTTCCAACTCAACCCTATCCAGCCCTTGCCAATCAAGAAGAAATTTAACCATCTCAGCCCTGTTGTAACCAGCAGAAACATGAAGAGGTGTCTGTGCCATCTATAATAAAGCAAAGGTCAGGCATAAAATTAAAGACAAAAAGCTTCGTATACAAGCAGATTCAGGAATTCAGAAATGAAGATAATATATAGACATGATTTATTTAACTCCAAAAGATAGAAGCAAAAATACATATAAGCGAGCAAAACCTAAAAGCAAAGTAAATCCTAGCTCATTTTTATCTTTATACCAAACCCATCACTCCCCATTAACTATCTCAGCCCTGTTGTAACCAGCAGAAACATGAAGCGAGCAAAGCCTAAAAGCAAAGTAAATCCTAGCTCATTTTTATCTTTTTACCAACACCATCTCTCCCCATAATCCATTCTTTCCACTCCAACATTTGCTGAAATTACTAATCATATGTTCCGTGTTCATCCTACCTATTCTAAAGCATGTTCATTCTTCATAGCTCCACACCCCCTATTCAGCATTGACAGCTTCTCTAGTCTAATTAAACCAAATCTATGTCACCATCACATAAAACATTATATAAACTTGATTAAAAAGAATAACATTGATTAATATATAGATATATAAAGGCTCAATGCAACTCTTAATGCACACACTGACACACACACACATAGGAAATTCATCCATCCCCAGCTCAATTATCTACAATCGAGATCCATTTCCATCTATGTTCTTGATCTCATTAAAACATCAATTTAGTGCTTCCTTCGTCTCCAAATTCAACTACATTATATCTACATAGACCCCGCCAACTTCATTTTTTCTTTTAAAAAAAAGAACAATGCCTTTTTTCTGGCGTTAGCCAATGACAGTCTCGATTTCCTTAAGAAACTAATACAACGTTCCCTACCAACCAAAATTCAGCCACCCAGCATATGACTCGAATGGGTCCAAATTCGTTCAATTTTACAACCCAACTCACAAACAAACTAAAAGATGTACATAGCACAAAACCCATCAAAAAAGACTCCTTCAAACAACACCCATCAAAATGAACGCACACAAAAGAATTGAATTCTTGAAAAAGTTTTTTATTTTTATTTTTTTTTTATTATTATATAAATAGAGAATGAGATCTTACGACGGGGTTTCTTTCGTTGAGAAGCGACGGGTTCTCTCGGAGTAGTCTCTGAAACCCAAGAAGGTCCCCGAACTGGGCGTAACCATGAATGGTGGTCGGCTTGGCAGATCTCGACCGTTGATCCCGTGTCCTCTGCATCCCTGTCTCCAACGCAAGAAAAATCGAAGAGAAAAGGAAAGAGAGAGAGAGCTTTGAGAGGCTGCGCGCTCTCTTTCCTTTTTTTTAAGCGCGGAGATGAAGCCGAAGCTTACCCCGCGTCCGACTCTCACGCGTGCTAATTTCACACCACTGGGACTAGACGACTAGTCTAATTTCTGCTCAGTTTCTTCGCTGACTCGAACCCACCCTGTTTTCTGCGGGACTCTGGCTGCCGCCAGCTGATTTCAATAATCACTACCCATTAAGTAATGCTTTAAACCATCTGTTTGTTTTAAGATTTGGATTTTCTACCCAATTCGACCACAGAAGGTTCCTTTTGAGTCTTTGACAGTTGCCTAATGCATATAGCCAGCGTCACTTTTCTCGGGAAAAATGTTCGGTTACTATAGACTTTTTATAGGTCAATTAAGTTATTAACAATTAAAAATGTTTTTGGTACTCATAATAATAATATGACCAAGAATAATCAAGATGCAGCCGACATGCATACACATTATTGTTTACCATCTTTATCTATTTTATTTCTTTTTTTATTGTTTTATTCAATAATTCAAGTTAGCCTGGCTGTCGAATTTTGTAGCAGTGAACAGCCTCAATTATTTTATTTATTATTTTTTTTTTTAAAAAAAAAAAACTCTATTGGGATTTATTATAAAGGGAAAAATATAAAATTAGTCCATGTGGTTTACTTGATTTACAATTTACTTCATGTGGTATCAAAACGAACTCAAAAGTCTATGTGGTATGCAAAAAAAAAACAATTTAGTCCCTATAGTTAAATTTCATCCATTGACTTAACGGATTCCGTTAGCGTATCATGTCACATCCAATTAAATTATGACACGTGTCATGTTTTATTTATGACTTTTAAAAATCACATGGACTTTCCACATCATATTATTATGCCAACTAATATTCCCNACATGGACTTTCCACATCATATTATTATGCCAACTAATATTCCCACCTCAGCTTTTTTTTTTTTTTTTTACGTTAAACACATTAGGTAAAATATTTTTAAAAACCATAATTCTACCAAATTATTGATTTGAAAACCTAATTCAAAAGAAAACAAATTATTCTTCTTCTTCCCTCCTCTTCTTCTTCGTCTCTTTTTCCCTGTCTTCTTCTTCTTCTCCGTTTTTTTCTTTCTTCTTCTTCTTCTTCTATAACACAAAAGTATATATAGTTGACATCGGAAAACCAACAAAAACTTCAAATTGCTGTTTTGATTTATTCAATTATTTTGTCTTTTCTTTTTTTGACAGAATTAGTGAGTTCTTTTCAATGAAGTTTGGGTTAGATTCTTATTTTAAGATTTAATTGTTGTAAATAAAAATTGCTTTTGTTGTCCATAGATAAATTAATTTATAAGAACACTGTAAACTTTTTGGTAATCAATTATTTTAAATTGTTAAAGATGTTGTGAGAAGTAAAAAAAGGAAGTGAGAATATATTCAAACTATACTGAAAGTCTATAATTAAATTTCTATATCTTATCAAGGGTGTTAGCAAAGAAATTTTTTTTTTTTCCTCCGTCTTTGTACTGCCCTCTTGAATGTTGCCAAGAATTGAAAAAGAGGAATTTCAACATAGGAGAAGAGCATAAGAGAAGAAATAGAAGATAGGAAGAGACAGAGAAAAAAAAAACCACGACAAGAAAAAAACGGAGAAGAAGAGATGGAGACGAAAACCACGACAAGAAAAAAATGGAGAAAAAGAGAAGGAGAAGAAAAAAATGGAGAAAAATAGAAGAAGAAGAAGAAGAAGACAGAGAAAAAGAGACGAAGAAGAAGAGGAAGGAAGAAGAAGAATAATTTGTTTTCTTTTGAATTAGGTTTTTAGATCAATAATTTGGTAGAATTAGGGTTTTTAAAAATATTTTACCTAATATATTTAATGTAAAAAAAAAAGAAAAAAAAAAGATGAGGTTGGAATATTAGTTGGCATAATAATATGACGTGGAAAATCTAAGTGTAATTTTTAAAAGTTATAAATAAAACATGATACATGTCATAATTTAATTGGATGTGACACGGCACGCTAACGGAATCCGTTAAGTCAATGGATGGAATTTAACTGTAGGGATTAAATTATTTTTTTTACATACCACAGAGACTTTTGAATTCGTTTTGATATCACAAGAAATAAATTGTAAATCAAGTAAACCACGTAGACTAATTTTATATTTTTCCCTATTATAAATTGCCTCATCAACTTTGCGTGCAATCCGGGGATTACAAGTTACAACTAAACCGACATTAGTCATCGGAAATTGGACATCAAACGCACCCAAAAAAGGTTTGCCCATCATGTCAGTGAACCCGGCTTTCCCGTCTCGACGGATCTTTTCAATTCAGCCTGTTTAGGCCTTTAAGTTTGGTCTATTGGGCCTTTTTTTTTTTTTTTTTGCGTTCTTCGTAACTTGATTGGTGTAGCGTTCATGGTTTTTCAAGAGCGGTAGATGGACCCCTCTAGGTTGATGAGGTTGATCAATTGAGACGCCTTCGTTCTTCGTCATGTTCGAAGACGACGAAGATGAGACAGAAGAGATTAAGAGAGGATTACAAAACAAGTGGGGTAAATGACGACGACCGAATCGAGGCCGGCGGTGAGATGTTGTTATACATCATTTCTCATTTCTCAAAAGTTTAGGTGGGAAAGAATTGTGATTTTCCAAAATATTCGGCGTAAAGAGATTGATTCTTTGACGGGAGACGAAGATGAGAAGAAAATTGAAGTGATGTTTATAAAATCTAAGAATGAGTTATCTTACTAAACGCTGGTTAAGGCACTTGTATTTTATAATGTATTTAGTTATATGAGATAATTACAAGTAGTGTTTGTGATTAGCAAATTAAACACTCAGCTATGATTAGCTTATCTAAATATAAAATTATTATAACTAGAACCGAATTGTTTTAAATAATCAACGAGTTTGAAGTATGAGCTTCATTGAGCTCCTAAAAGTAGTTGCGAATTAGTTCACTCAAAGATCAGGAAAACGACAGAAAAACCAGCTTTTCCAGTTGCTAATTAGCTCCTAAAACATGTACGTACAAGCATCACCTTCCCAACCTTGTCTACCTTACCAACAGAGAAACGACACGCTGACACAAGCCAATTAGGACACGTGTAACATGTACACTTGGAGATGAGGTTGCTGTAACGTGTGGTCGTCACAGTCCACCTTCCTATAGATCTCTTTCCGAATCTTTCTCTCTCTGATATTTTATCGATTTTTATCTTTTTTATTTTACCAGCCTTAAAAGGGAAGAAATCACAACCGTCGTACAAAATCAGCAAACACTCCCAGGTATTTTGGAACGTTTGTTTTTTACATGAACTTTGGAGTCTGGGCTATCCTCAGTCCATAGCAGCCATGGCCACAGTCACAAGGCTTCACATTTTCCCACAAAGATTCGAACACTTGAGCTTCAAGGACACCGGAAGGACCGGCCAGCCGGTCGTGCTCGGACCGGGTTTATGCCAGTCCGGCTTGGGGCGACTCCGTGGGCGTGATGGGTTGTGTTTGAAACAGTGCAGGTCGTTTAGGGCTGAGGAGGGAGAGAAAGAGGTGGAAAGTGCGAGAAAGTGTGGGAATTTGAAGGAACCCGAGGCTAAGCTCCAAAGGGGAATTGGGTTTTGGAGCTCTTTGAGGACTACTATTTTGGGTGGTTTTAGTTTGGCTCGTGGTGATGAGTATCGCAACGCTCTGGCCAAGGTGGAGGAGGTATTCTCTTCGGTGAGTTGTGCTTGTATACGTCTTGTTTCATTATGTTTAAAGATTCTTTCTTTACATAGTGGAATTTGTAGTTGAATTGGAGATATGATAGCAAGCGTAATTCAGCAAATTTACTGAGTATTGAGTTTCCATTCCTTTTGTTTCCATCCAAATTATCCAATCCAAATATTAGAGCAGTGAAGATATTGAAACTATGAACTGGAAACTTTGTTACTTAGGACTAGAGAAATGAAACTTTCCACATATGGGAGCATAATATTTATATTTTTCTTTGCTCAGTTATGTTTTGATAAAATTTTCAAAAACTTTTTTCCCTTATCAAATGCTGAAAACTCGTTTAAAATACTAGTTAACCAAATAGATTTGTAGACGTGGCTCCTACCACTCACACAAATTTCATAACAAACTACAAAACTTTTGTCAAAAACACTTTTCAAAAAATAAAAACAAAATATTTCTCAAAAATATATATATATTTATATATTTTTTTTAAAAAAAAGGGATTTTCATATACAATTTTCTCAAATTTTTATTTTTCAAAAGCACTTGTCAAATTTTCACTATACTAATTTTCATTTGTGGACCCTACATATAACACTTTTTTCCAAATGTGAACCATATCAAATCAATTTTCAATTTTTACATTTTTCAAAACCCAAAACACTTCTCAAGATTTCTGTTTTACCAACTAGAATTGGTGAATTTCACCAAGCTTTGTTTAGTTTCCTTTATCTATTTAATTTTTGGTCAATGATAATTTTGAGCTATAATATGTGCTGATTAAGTTTTATGCGCTTAATCCAATATGTGAGTGTATTTTCGGCTTTAACATTAATTTTCTTTCTCACAACAGATTGCCGTCCAAGTGGGAAGATATATTATAACCATGATGAGCACTGGAGTGATACTTGCAATTGGATTTCAGATGTCAGGTTAGCGATCATGCACCCTGATTGTGAGATTGCATGCATTGATATAATGTAAAAACATCAGTGAATTCTCCATACACACAAGAATTCAATTGTATTTGATTTTGTGAAGGTGGAGACAGTCAGATGGACACTTTGATTTGGTATAGCTGGCTTGGAGGAATTATTATTGGAACCATGATAGGTGCTAATATGGTTTTAGAGGAACATTGTCGTGCTGGTCCACGGAATGTTGTCATAACTGGAAGGTGATCTCTCCCTCACTCTCTGTCTCTATCCTTGGGCTTGAAAAGTAACCGATTTTACTTCTACAAGTAGTTTTAAACTCTACTGCTCATGCATTTTGTTAAATGGAGTATCCTATGATCAATGATCAATGCTTACCAGTGTCTTTCCCAAAGCCTTGTCCTCAGGTACTATCAATTTGTGTACCTGCGTTGGGGGTGGGGTCTCTGCATTGTCAAATTAACATGGCAGTTTTCCATCTTATTCACTTATAGAGTAGTTAGAGATTGAAAGTGTTAAACCACCTCTCATGTATGGGCCCAAACTCTCTCTTAATAAGTAAAGCTCAACACATGAAATATTTAATTGAATTAGGAGGTGAATTGACGAAGTTAGTGTTCGAATTCATGATCTCTGAATTTGATACCATGTAAGCTTTTGTGATAAATGGTGATTTAACAGAAAGCTTTACTTTATATGATCCGATGTTGATGCTTAAAAATGCATGTGTGGACGTTTCTTTATTCAATTCGTTAAGTTCACCTGATCCTGTGGCTTGGGATTGTTTACTTGGGTGTAATCACAGTTTGGATATATGTGCTCCAGACGGGTTATTGGCTTCTTGCTAATGGAAAAAATAACAATTTTATGTTTTAACTGTCTGGTACAGTACAAGGGGACTGGGAAAAGCGCTTGCTCGTGAATTTCTTCTTTCTGGAGATCGGGTGGTTATCGCCTCTCGCAGGTGGTATTCAAAATTAGGATATTGATTTACTTATCAAAAGAATTAGGATATTGATTGAGTTCGATAATGTGCCTATAATTTCAACACAGTTATCACTCACAATGTCGCTTCCATAAATGGATCTTTTGAAGGCAGCCCTGAGTCTGTAGATATGACTGTCAAAGAGCTTGAGCAGAACCTAAAGGAATGTCTAACCACTGCGGGTGGCTCGTCCAGGACAAAGCTGCAACGTGCAAAAGTGGTAGGCATTGTATGTAATGTTTGTGACGCTGATGATGTACAGAAATTGGCAAACTTTGCTGTTGAGGAACTTGGCTCTATCAACATTTGGGTGAGTGACTCACCTTTTTGCAATTGATGCTTGTTGCTAACCACTCTCGGCAGTTGCTGTTGTTATTGAAGATGGTATACGACAATTTCTTTTTATATAGACAATGCATGTTGCCGTTGTTTTTGCAAATGCTTGTTTGGTCAAATTTAAAGAGATTGAAACTTCTAATGGCATAATGTTCTTGGTTGTCAACTGTCAGATGACTCAGATGGTTACCTTTTTTCTGTGTCAAAACTCAAAAGGCTTAACACTTTTTGATGGCATCTCCCATGTAATCATGTTGTTCAGACTTGCATTAGATGAAAAGCGGGATGAAACAATACATTCGTTTTTCATTTATGACTGAGGTTCCAATAAATTGGGTAGCAATATCTTATTATGATGAGGTTTATGCTTTTTGTGGATTGGCGATGATGATGTGATAATAATGCCTATCTTTTGTCTTTGTCTCTGTTTATCCTATTCAACCTCTAGTTCCTGTTGTATTTTATGTGGCATGGTTTGTAATATTCTCAAAATTATTGAAATATTCCATTTTGTACTTCCATTGTTCGGCAGATAAACAATGCTGGCACAAATAAAGGTTTTAGACCATTGCTGGAGTTTGCTGATGAAGATATTAGACAGGTATTCATATATGAATTATTTGTCAATTTGTTTTGATAGATCTGGTATTTGAGAACTTTATCTTGTATGTGCATGTAGATGTACTTTAAGTACAGGAAGTCCTGTCAGAAAAGTAACTTTGAAAATACTAGGAGCTGTTGTATTGAATCACCATCTGTTTGCTATAGGATTTGATTCTAAATATGGCTGTTTTCCATTGTTGAATCACTAATTGTTATCAGACAACCTTCATACTTTGGCACAATGACCTAATTCTGAGAAGTATCTTCAACCCTCCTCCTCCTCTATGCATCTCTGTGTGACTCAAAGAAGACAGGGATGATGTGCTAACACATCTAAACATTATGGTTCAAAGTACTTATTAAGATTATTTCTTGTATAGTTGGCCTAATTGTCCTACCAATGTATCATTGTAGTTTACACATTTCGGTAAGAGTGGTTTTACCTTATTGCTTGAATTGATTTAACTCTTACCTCTCCTAATTATGCTAGATTGTCTCAACAAACTTGGTTGGCTCTCTTCTCTGCACTCGAGAAGCCATGCAAGTGATGAAGAACCAGGCTATTGGGGGACATATATTTAACATGGATGGTGCAGGCTCTGGGGGATCTAGTACTCCTCTTACAGCTGTGTAAGTTTATATTACCATGGAAGCTAAGTTTATTCTGTAGTGAACAGAGGTGAAAACTTTCACCGGGTTTAGCCTAATCATTATTCAATGACCCATGGAAGTTGTTACTATTCCAAGTTCTTATGGTTGATGATGATATTCATTAATTTATATCGTTTGACTTGTAGCTATGGGTCAACAAAATGTGGGCTTAGGCAGCTTCAGGCATCTCTGTTGAAAGAGTGCAAGCGGTCCAAAGTTGGGGTGCACACAGCATCTCCGGGCATGGTCCTTACAGATCTGCTCCTGAGGTACATAGGAATCATCCCTGGTTTTTGCAATGCACTTATTACGCCATTCGAGTTCCTCTCATAATATCATCTTATGGGCCTCAATGCCAATTACCACATTTCTATTTCTTATAGATTCTATGTTCTTTCGTTTAGATTTGAAGGTTGCATCTCTTTTCTATCAACGTCTATTTCACTTACCTTATATACCTTGTCTTTTGCTTTTGCTACTCTATGGTTTGCAGTGGCTCGAGTATCCAAAATAAGCAAATGTTTAACATCATCTGTGAGCTTCCCGAAACAGTTGCTCGAACTCTAGTTCCAAGGATGCGGGTTGTAAAGGGAACAGGAAAGGCAATCAGTTACTTGACCCCTCCTAGGATCTTACTTGCTTTAGTCACTGCATGGCTTCGACGAGGTCGATGGTTTGATGCCAAGGTAATCTTCATTATTTTGTGAAAGCATTTGACACTCCCTGCTGGTACTCAACTATGAGTTCTGACAGCCAGAGGATTCCTTTATCAAGTTACCTACTATAAAAAGATTCCTAGTACCATTCATGATTGACTGTGAGTGCATTAGATGACTTGATAAATTCCTCTAAATCTAAACTGAACAGGGGAAGGTGAGATAATTTTAAAATTTTGCTCATGTTTGTCATCTAAATGTGATGGTGATGACATATCTCTAGCAAGAAGAAGCTGATTTGAGTATATATTGCAGGGAAGGGCATTGTATGCAGCGGAGGCAGACCGTCTTCGTAACTGGGCTGAAAACCGCACTCGGTTTTCTTTTACAGATGCAATGGAGATGTACACAGAGAACACTTGGGTGTCAGTTTTCTCACTTTCTGTTGTTTGTGCCTTCATAATCCTTTCTAGCACTGGCAGCACATTTCCTGGTACGTGAGTTGTAAGCACAATTACAGCCTGAAAGAATCAGTAACATGTACATCAGGGCAATGCTCTTTGTGAGGGAGGTCAACTGCTATGCCTGGGAAGGCAAGTATACAACACTTAGAGCAGATTAGTGGTTTTTATACCCTACATTCTTGGGACACTTACTTAACCATTAGGAGGGTCGGTTATACCATGATCCCATTGTTTTAACCACCCATGCATGCACAAGAATCCAGTAAAAGTTTAGGGCATGTACACAGAAACAAACGCTTTGTATTTCATTAACGAAGCATTCTCCATTGAGATGCTTCTATGGGCATGTAATGTTTCTATGGTATATATGTAATGCTTCTGTCAGTCTATGGGTTAATTGTGAAACTCCCTTTCGACATCTTTGTCCATGCATTTCTTTTTTTTCTTTTTTCTTTTTTTTCTGTTTCTTTTTTTTCTCTTTTAATCTCCATCGGTACACCTATAACAATGGTCTTCTAGCAAGCAAAATACATGGTCTGTTGGAAACAATTGGGCTTAACTTAAGGTGTCCAAAACGGTGGGCCTTTTCAACATTTTAAAGTTAAACGACAGGGTTTTTTTTTTTTTTTTTCCTAATCAAAGCGGGAGAGAGGAAAAAAGGGAAAAAACGACAGGGTGTTTGATGTAAACAAAGGGGATTAGACTTAAACAACTAAGCCATCAATGTTTTGAGCACTCTGTCCCTGCAATGTGAATAGACTACAATAAGATGATCAAAATTGAATAAAATACCATTATTCATCACACCCCTGGACTTCCATGTGGTCCATAAACCATATTTATTGGTAATAGTTTAACAAACAGGGGTTTCACAACCACAAAGGATCTCTTTAGAAGATTACTCACACACTCACATAGATATATATATATATATATATATATATATATATAGTCTAATCACTCATAAGAGCATTCACATTCTGCTCAACAAATTTTTTAGGGTTTAGGTCATATTTTTTCAAAATTTGTCTTTTTTATTGATGATCATATTTTTCAAAATTCCTTTTTTTCCAAACGGTCATTTAAAAAAAAAAAAAAAAAAAGTCTTTTTCTAATGATTAAATATTTATTTCGTGTAGAGAGGGAAAGTATGCTTTTCATTTGAGAGACAGAAAGAGAAATGAGAGGAGATGATAAAAGAGAGCAACAACAACAACAAAATTAGAGATAAAATTATAGAATAAAAAAATATTTTTATACGTTTGGTTTGGTGAGTGTAAAATGCTCATCAAATTGTAGCAACTCAACAAATTTCTTTCTAAAATAATTAGCCGAAAGTAAATGATTTTTCACCCAAATTTTTTCATTCAAAATAACCTTTCAACCGGTCTCTAAAAGGGACGTGTATTTTTTGAGTCATTAAAAAAAACATGTGTTTCTGATCACACACAAATGGCACACGTCACTTTTAAAAGCTAAGCGTAAATGCTCTAACAAACTGAGGCAAAAAAAAAAAAAAAAAACTTCCATACAACAAGTTAGAGTAGGGTGTATGTTTTCTTATTGGACGCGGTTTGGTCAGTTTAATGGAAATATTCAATGAAAAATGGTTGATTGTTGTTGGCTTTTGAGTTTCTTGGTTTTTTCTCATTTTCTGTGTTTCTGGTTGTCGATTTTGTTTTGCAGAGTTAGCTTCTGTGTATGTAAATCTTGCTTTAGTTGTACGTTGTCATGCAAGCTGTTTGTGGAGAGTTGTGTTTTTTCACAGCTCAAGTGTTTTTGGTGTCTGTAGTTATACTTGTAGAGGTCAGGGGTTCGTAATTGTTGTTATAATTTTGTTAAGCAATTGTGTTTCAGTTTCCTTTGTCTTGTTGGAAAATACTAAAGCAAATTTAAATGTGTTCATAATAGTTTATGGTTTAAGTAATATTAATTAATAATTTCTCCCAATATTGCTGCGAATATTGCTCCCCTATTGACATCCAACCAAATATTAAAAAAAAAAAAAAAAAAAAAAAGGAATTTTTTATTTAAACGTCAAGGCATGAGGAATCTATAATAATAAAAATAAAATAAAAAGTGGATAGCTGGATTGACTGGGATATTTGCCGTTGGTCAGGCACCGAATGTCATGCCCATAATTACAATACATAGGATTAGAAGATTAATATAATTGGTTGGCATGTGCTGTGAGCTCTCATGGTCCCCCCTCGCCTCTGAAAGTAAGCAAAAATATTTCACGAATTCAAAGTCAACCATAGATAAAAAGAAAAGCGACAAAATAATAATGAAAGACTTCTACATGCTAAAGGCTTATTAAAACCCTCCATTTTCACTGAAATAAAAAATAAAATAAAAAATAAAACCCACCTTTTTCTTCTCTTTTTTCCAACTTTTATGTTCATAGTCAATCGTACATATTACGTGTGGTATGAGAGCATTTACTGCAGGCTCTTTAAATTCATTTTTTTGTTAGTTTGAAGAGTCAATTTCATAAAAAATGTTAAAAATCTCACTTTTCAGCCTCTTTATTTTAATAAAAAAGTTAACATTATGAATAGTAAAACTTCAAACTTAATAATTACTATTCCCTCTTCATTCTTTAAACAACTATCTTTTCTCCATCCTCCTTTTTTCTTTTCATTTCTCTTAACACTCAAAAGTTAGATAAATAATAAACAAATATTTGAAAAATAATATTTTAATAAAATAGTGAAAGTGAATTATTAAAGTAGAGAAGCTGAAAAATGTGCTCTAAAAAGGTGGACTGTTAAAAAAACCAAAAGTGTACTTTTTGTTATTTTGAAGAGTAAAATTTAAAGAGGCTACTGTGGATGCTCTGATAACTCACGCGATTGAGAACTTGTAAAATTTTCCGTACTAAAGAATATGATACCAACCTCAAGTTCCTTTACAATTTTTGGTTACATTGTGGAAAAAATTATGAAATATGTTATTCTTATAACTTTTTCATAAATTGGCAACGTACAGCGTGTTAATATGAAAGTGGAGGGTGCTAAAATTCTTTTTTTTAGAGATTAACGTGATTTTATCTTTATAAGCATTGTTAATTTGAACTCGATGTGTGATCAACTGACTTCTTACCCAAAGTATAAATGTATATATATATTATTGGGAAAAAATATCTAAAATAGTTGCTGCTACAAATGGTTCCAAACTAGTAGATTACATATAGATTCACATCACAACCAATCAATCACCCTTAAAATGTAACATATTCAATGAGTCAAACCAAAAACATAGTTAAATCCAAAAAAATAAAAAATAAAATAAAGAATAGAATAATGGGGTGCTCCTGGAATTTAGCAAACCTGATTGTCGGTCTAGTGTTCTTACAATTATTATTATTATTATTGTCCGGCAACACCGAATAACTGAGATTAGAAAAACGCGTATCCCCCTCACTTAACAGATGGCTGAGCTAAAATATATATGAGATTTGATAACGTTAGATTAGCTCACGTTTGGTCTTACGTACCTAAGAAATAAATTAGAACCTTCTGCTTGCTTTAAACAAAAATAAAATAAATAAATTAGAACCTTCTGCTCTGCTTAATTAATATCTTCTATATTGCTAAATGCTAATACTAGCCGTGTAATCATTATCAAAGACTCGTACATCATGCAATCAGGATGAAGTTCGTTTACTATTTATAAGTTCTTAATCAAACTTATATCAAACCCATTTTTAATAAGGATATTCTTTTCAAAAATAAAAAATAAGGATATTGTTACCGTCCTAAGGGTTCAAAATTTAACCAAATATATTGTCCTCAAAAGGTAGTTCAATCGACTGGGATCACGCCTAATGAAGCGGAGGTCACTAGTTTGAATTCTCCTTCCCCCCTCTTGTGTGGACATGTCAAAAAAAAAAAAAAAAAAACCAAATATGTATCCAACAGTCTTGATAAATTTGAAGGCTTAAGATAATAAATTTAAGTGATTTTTTTTAAAAAAAATATATATTTAAATATTAATTAAATGATATTTATTTTAATTTTATAATAAAAGCAAAGTAGCAAAGATGGAATAGGATTCTCTCCATTTTATTTGAAATGAATAATATCTATTTAGTGTAAAATAAGAGGTAATGTTTTGCAAAAGATAAGTTATGTTAAAGTTTGACTTTATGAGGTAATTAATTTTATTTTATCATTAATTAATATTACACTTAAGCCATATTAATATATATGTAAAAGACCCCATAAGGATGGCCAAAAAGACTTGAATGGAGGATGACTTTGTCTAGTCAAATATTATTTCCCCACGTGGCCACGTTCTAAAAGGCCTGCCGCCTCACGCGTCTGAATATGACTTTCCGCCGGCAGCCCACTCCCCTTGTCACCCGTTTAAGGGTATTACTTTAATTATTGTCATCATCCCTAATTAATTAAAAAGAATAACTGTTAAGTTAGATATAATTGCTAATTAGGCTACGCAAGGTCTTAAAAAAAATGAAAATAAAGGCGTTGTTTCAGTCAATTGAACTACACCTTGGAGATTGTCATTATAATGTCTGATTTCTCATGTATAGCAATTATATTCATTTGGGGGTTCAAAGAAAATCAAATCAGGTTTTGGAAAGATAATCCTACCTATTCTCATCAAATTTAGTTAACTGATATATGCTAAGCTAACTCATAAATTGTAACCTCTACATTACAATCAAATTTTGTTTTCTATTCTGCAACCTATATCGAGCCTACTTGCCATACATATGATAGTCCTATAAAGAATGTGACAATCCCTAGTCCAAAGTATATTGTTATGAGAGCATGCATGAGTCTTCTATTAAGCTAGAAGCTATCGGGTAGTCTAGCTAGGAATTATCAAGTCTCTGGAGTTGTCTCCTTATGTCTATGTTTTGCTTTATCTTCATAATGGAAGATATTTTCATGCGATCTAGTCATTGTAGGAGTTGAACTCAACTTTAAGTCCGGTTGTCACTCTATTTAAAGAGATGAACAATTAATAAAAATGATGCAAATAATTAATTCCAAACCTTAAGTTTGAAAAAAAAGATAGGAGGCAGTGAAGATGATCTTTTAATATCTTACACCAAAATCTCCAAACATGTACTTCTTTCGTCTCTATTTATATATCCAAAATAAAAAATGGAAAGTAATCACCGGCTAACACCCATTGCCGGCCAACCTTGTAGTGCTAGCTTGACCAGCCGCTCGAGCTTTTGGAATTGACTCGGTGGAGCCTTCCCACTACCTTGAAACAGTCCTAAAATTTGCCGTGGAATGGATTTGTCAACACAGTAACGGTCCTAATTAACGTCGGTGACAAATGCTGCCGTTAAAACTACTTATCCACCGTTATTTAACTGCTCAACTGTTTATTATCTGGATACTGGTTAGTGTTAATACACTTAATTAAAAAAAAACATTTTTGTGTTTTAATTAAGTAGTATTTGTTTAGATAACACGTCCACGTCTTTGTGCGTGCAGCGTGGTTAAGCGTTGGGATACAGCTGGTTTTCCCTTTCCTTAGAGTAACAGCCACTGCAACTATAAAAAGGCTTATAGTTATAGATTATAAAAATATCTAGTTACCTAATCTTTGACGAATTCATAATTAACCAATCACATACAAGAACACATTTTCTTTTATTATTTTTGATAATATTTAATAAAGGAGCTTGACAGCTGTCTTTCATCTTGCATATTTTCAAAGCTAAACTGGTACAGTTGGCCTTTTTTTTTTTTTGTTTTTCACTTCTCGTTTTGGGTAAGAAATATTTAAATATTTCCTGCTTTGTTGCCCATTTAAATCAACGCTATGGATGGAAAGGGTGGTGATAGACTGATAGGCCCATTTCAATTTTCCACATGGGTGGGCCAGAAACACCCTCGAATTATCATTATTAGGGGTTAGTTTGGAATTTGATGGCTTTGTTAGGAGGACGGTTGGGATTGGGTGCGTACAACATGAACATATCATCTCAATCGGTTAACAAATGGTCTCGTGCTCAATCAAAACCTTCGTTGTCAGCTAATCATCAGAAATTGGTTGTCGTTTTCATCTTAATGCAGCACCGAATCCCCCTTCCTGGCAATGTCCCAGATCCTTTCTATCATTGTACACACACAAATAAACTAGGAAGGTTGTCGGACTAATCGCTTAAGTAGATTAAAATTCGAATTATGTTTGCGTAAGAACTAGCTGTAAGATTGTTCTCTCCAATTTTGGACACCATAATTATAAATAATAAAAAAAAATACAAATAATTTTAGGACTTCACATAAATAAATGTTAAAGCAAATAGTTAGTGGAACTAAAATAAAAGGAATATAGAGAAAATCCCGAGTAATTTTTATGTAAGATCGTACAGAAAAATACCTTAGGATATGTATAACGTATAAGGTGACCAAAATATATATTCAATCAGAGCATTGAGAATTCTCCCATCATTTATTTGAGAAATAAAATATAAAGCAAATATTTGTAAAATTAATTAATTAATTAATTAAGTAAAGTAGGTAGGTCCAGGAAGAGAAGAGACAGGCTAGACAGTAGACAGCCAAAAGAAAGACGAGAGAGAGAGAGAGAGCGTCCCCATCGGCTCATCCAACAAAAGCGTAATTAATTGATGATATTAATATTGAATCCAGAAACGAGTGATGAGCGGAGAAATGCGCGGGCCAGTCGTGTTCGGTCCCACCCACCACACTGTTTACTGTTTAGTGTTTAGAGTTTAGTTCCCAAAACTCCCAAAAGTTGTGCGTTCAAACACAGCCCCCATGTGATAAAAAGCGCAACAAAAATTCCTTGGAGCTCGAATTGTTCTCTCTCTCTCTCTCTCTCTCCCTCTCCCCCTCCCTCTCTTTGTCTCTCTGTCTTCCGGGAGAGGAAGACTCGTTTGCTGATTAGCCATGTCTCAATCTCCAAGCCCCTCTTCGCCGGCCACTCCCTCGGCTCCGCCACCAGCCACGCCAGCCGCTCCGCCGCCAGCTACTCCGTCAGCGCCGCCGCCGGCGACTCCATCTGCTCCGCCACCAGCCACTCCCTCAGCGCCACCACCGTCCACTCCGTCTCCGCCACCACCTGTCACTTCCTCGCCACCACCGTCCACGCCTTCCACTCCCTCCACCCAGCCGCCAACCGCAACTCCGTCTACTCCTTCACCGCCGTCGAGCACAACGACGCCTTCTTCTCCTCCTCCTCCTGCGACGACAAGGAGTCCGCCCTCTCCTTCGAGTTCTGGCACCCCCCCGAGCACTCGTAGCCCTCCGCCGCCCCCGTCGACGAGTGGTTCGCCGACGTCGTCGTCTAGTGACTCTAGTGGGATATCGACTGGGGTTGTGGTTGGGATAGCGATCGGTGGGGTGTTGATTCTGGTGGTGCTGAGTATACTGTGCGTGTGTTGCACCAAGAAGAAGAGGAGGCGCCGAGATGAGGAGGGCTACTATCCGCCTCCACCTCCGCCTCCAGGGCCCAAAGGTATGAGCTTTTTCATTTTTGACCTTCTGGGGTGTCACTGAATTCTATCAATTCCAAGTTTATGTGCATCTGCGGGTTCTCATTTGTGATTTCTTTTCGGTCATCAGCAAAGAGTTGTTTAGAAATAGACCAATGTTTTAGGGTTTCCTCTGTGAATTGAATTTATAGGGCTTTTCACTTCATGTTTGGTTCGTGAATGTTGTATTGGTTTTTGTTGATCTTTGTTTTAGTTTTGGTGACTGTGCTAAAGAATGGATCTGGGTCACTGGCCTCGAAAATGTTTTTGTTAAAAAGTACCGAGGAATTAATGTATTATGTTTTCCCTCTCCGAGGTGGTCATAGATTTAACATTTCCGTGGGCTCAAAATTTTCGTAATTGGGATTATTGAGAACACGTTATTCGTGTGGGTTTGGAAGAAGATCTAGTGAATGGGATGAGATTCCTGGGTTCTTTAATGGCATTATTTTGTTGATACTTTCATTGTTTAGGTGGATCATTCTTCAGCTATGATTTTCCAAGTTTTTTTTTACCTCTTGCTCTTTCGATATATAAGCTTTTAATCAAGGTCCCCGAGAGCGCTTTGGTTGATACATGATTTCTGTTTCGGCTTTCGTTGGTTAGCAAAATGATTTTGATTATCATCTTGCTTCTAGATTGTTCAATTTTTTTTGAATTCTTTTCTACTGCTTTTCGTGATCAAGGTTTTTCTTCTGCGTCTACAATTTTCTAGTGCCATTTCTTGAGTTATGGAAAACAAAATTATTAACCTTAATTTTGATTTGCTCATTTCTTGTGTTTCTTGGAATTGCCAGTTGGCCCTTACGGTGGTCCACAACAGCAGCATTGGCAACAAAATGCGCCCCCACCTGCGAATCATGTTGTCGGAACATTGCAGAAACCCTCTCCTCCACCAGCAGTTGCATCACGACCACCTTACTCACCGGCAAATGCTCCTACAACACCGCAGCCCCCACCGCCACTGCCTCTCCTGAGCAGCAGTGGAGGCTCGGGGTCCAATTATTCGGGGTCAGAAAATCCACTTCCACCACCTCATCCAGGAGTTGTCTTAGGTTTCTCAAAGAGCAGTTTCAATTACGAGGAATTAGCTATGGCAACTGATGGATTCTCGGATGCCAACCTTCTTGGACAAGGTGGATTTGGGTATGTGCATAGAGGAGTCCTTCCAAATGGGAAGGAAGTGGCTGTCAAGCAGTTGAAAGCTGGAAGTGGGCAGGGGGAGCGTGAGTTTCAGGCAGAGGTTGAGATTATTAGTCGAGTACATCACAAACATCTTGTTTCATTGGTTGGGTACTGTATCACTGGGTCTCAGAGGCTGCTTGTTTATGAGTTTGTTCCAAACAATACCTTAGAGTTCCACTTACATGGTAAGTTAGCTGAAGCTCTGGAAATTTATCTGATTTTTTTTTCTTATTCTTCTTCTTTTCTGTTTTACTTGCTTTTGGATCTTTACTCTTTTTGCTACTATAAAAGTTTGATTGTTGATTATTCCTGGTTTTGTGTCGCAATTTCGAATCTTTTGGAAACACTATTTCAATCTGTTGTGTATCAATGAAGCCTGGGACTAAACTAGGATTCATTGATTTGCTGGAGCTGTGGTCCTGATAGAGAATTCTTATTGCAGGGAAGGGGCGACCAACTATGGATTGGCCCACAAGACTTAAAATTGCCTTAGGATCTGCAAAAGGACTGGCATATCTTCATGAGGATTGTGAGCTCTCTCTCTCTCATTAGTAGAGCAATTACTGATCTATTTGAGTTGCTGACTTTGTTTTTAAACTTCAATTCACATTTAAATTATGTGTAATTATGTATATGTAGGTCATCCCAAGATCATTCATCGTGATATCAAAGCATCCAATATACTTCTAGACTTCAAGTTTGAGGCAAAGGTACCAATTGCAATATTGATTTCTTGAAACCTGTTACCTTTTGAATTGTCATAAATGGTAGTTCTGCCTTATATGACTGAAAGGCTGGCCATGGGCTGCCTGAGTAAATTCCTGTTGATTTTGTTTATTTGGATTAGCTTTCATTCTACCTTGACAATTGTATACTACTGTCATTCTCCTCATGAGATGTGATTGCTTAGTTATTATAGTTATAGCTGAGATAACAAATTCAACAAATCTTTTGCTCAGGTTTCGGATTTCGGACTTGCAAAGTTGGCCTCTGATACCAATACTCATGTCTCCACCAGGGTGATGGGAACTTTCGGGTAAAGATCAACTCCTTTCATTTTCTAGTTGCTTACATCTATGGTTTTGACCGTTGATATATTATTTTATGGAAACCTAGAATGACTTGGATTCTCCTAGTTCCTGCTTTTCCAAAAAAATTGTTTATTGTAACATCTTTATAGACTAATCAATGCACCCTGCTCTGGTATATGCTGTTTTCGTATGCAGTTAATGCTGATAACTGAAAGTTCCATTTGAATTCCTGCTTCATTGGTTTATCTTAATGTCAACTGTGCTTGATCCTCTGTTGTCAAATCTGGGGTTCTCAAAAATGTCATGATAGTCAACTCTTTTGCTCATTGCCAGATATATTATCTTTGTTTAATTTTTTTTCTTAGGTTTAACTAGTCTGGATTGATGTTCTTTATGCGCCAAAGTCAGAATATATTCTTCAACTTCTCACATACACTCCCGTGGCAGGTATCTGGCTCCAGAATATGCGTCAAGTGGGAAACTCACAGATAAATCAGATGTTTTCTCCTATGGGGTCATGCTTTTGGAGTTGATCACTGGACGCCGACCTGTTGACACAACCCATTCCTTCATGGAGGATAGTTTGGTAGACTGGGTGAGTTCATTAGTTAAACTCACTTCCTACAGGCGTGCACATAAACATACATGTGCGTGCAGAGGACACTCAGTAAACTATCTCTCAGTTTTTCTTTTTGCACATGGAAAAACTAAATTCTGTTGGCATTACAGGCAAGGCCTTTGCTCACACGAGCTTTGGAAGATAGAAACTTTGATGCTCTGATTGATCAAAGGCTTCAACATGATTATGAACCCAATGAGATGGCTTGCATGGTTACTTGTGCTGCTGCCTGTGTGCGTCATTCCGCAAGGCGTCGACCACGAATGAGTCAGGTAAGAGTCCAAACTCTCATTTTTGATTGCCCTATTTATTTGCTTCATATCCAAGTCGATATCAAATGTGCTATTTACTAGAAGGCTTCTAACCAGTAACTTTATTGCTTGAAACCATGCAGATTGTTCGAGCTTTGGAAGGAGATGCGTCTCTCGCAGATCTTAGTGAAGGAATCAGACCTGGACACAGCACCGTATACAGCTCTCATGGAAGCTCAGACTATGACACCAGCCAATACAAGGAGGACATGAAAAAATTCAGGAAGGTGGCATTGGGAAGCCAGGAGTACGGTGCCAGTAGCGAGTATAGTGGGCCAACCAGTGAGTATGGTTTGTACCCTTCTGGCTCAAGCAGTGAAGGCCAAAACACCCGAGATATGGAGATGGGAAAGATAAAGAAAAGCAGTCAAGGCTTCAGTGGAGGCTCTTGAGTCTCGACTACTGATGCCTTTTTCTTTCTCATGTAAAAACCCACCCACCCCCTTATTTTTACGCTTGTGTCAAAATTGATTGGAAGATGAAGAAACATGTTTGGCATGAATTAACCCCATTTTTATTTTCTTTTGAAATATCGGCTTTTTACATTGTATTTATCAAATAGGGATCATACGACAGAATAACAGAGAAACTTGTCCAATTCTTTTATTCGTTTTCTTTCAGTGTGTTGTCCAAATTTTTGTGGTGCTTTAATTTAGTCTTTGTTGTTGTGTCAGTTTTGCTTGTATTGAAAATTAACAATTAGGTGGGATGTTGTTGAAGAGGTCACCATAAATTTACTTCAAGCTGTTTCCGTGCTTATTTTCTGTGTCTACTACTGTCTGCATCGAGAATTAGAAATCGCTCTTGCTTCAGGCAATGCAATGGTACCTGTTGGCGGATCAAGACGCCCAGCAGTACTTATTCATCCTAACTGAATGGTTAAGATTACGCCATGTCATCTATTTTTTGTATTACTTTATGTTGTTTCTAAAATTGTGAATAATAATAACAATAAAAATTGAAATTATCTCTCTCTCTGCATTCATCTCTCTCTTTTTCTTCTTTACCTTGTCGGACCATCTAAGGCTCATGTGATTTGAGCTCTGATTTCTTAAAAACGAACTCTAAAAAGTCCCATTCAATCATCACAACCAATTAATTAGTAAACATGATAAATTAAAGTACCCTGAAACACACAGGAAAATGATAGGCTCGTCAAATTATCTGAAAAAAATTACATTAAACGGAAAGGAAAAATTATTAGATACCCATGGCCAGGCTTTTGTTTGCCTGTAGTTTTTGTACTTTTTACAGTTTTCTGTAGTGACAAGTTGTCGCTATGACTTTATGAACGAATTGAGTGATCTAAAAAATGGTGAATTTTTTCTTGTTGGATCTGGAGTGTGCACTGTGTGTTGTCGTGTTCTTTACTGTTTTAGTATTTTAAAGGTTTTAATCTTGCAGTTTTTGTTTATTTTTAGGGTAATTTTTTCTTAAAAAAGATAGTCAAATACCTCTTTCATGTTGGATCTAGAGTGTGCAGTGTGCTATCGTTGCATGTTCCTCGAGAATGATGGTGCTCACAGCTTTTAGGTTTTACTGTTTTAGTATTTTAAGGATTTTAATCTTTCAGTTTGTTTTTTTTTTGTTTTTTGTTTTTAATTTTTTTTTTTTAAAGAGGGTTCTACTTGCCACGTTGAAACACAAAAACCCAATGTTCTCCATCAATTTCACACTGCCGCTCTCATGCCCAACCATACACGTGTCCCCCCAATGCAAGACATTCTCACAACTCCTCTTGTACGCACACATCATCTGAATCCCTTCTCTTCCACTTTCATTGTATTCTAGGTTTAATCTCAAATTAAACCCCAAAACCCTTGACAGAAAATGGTTAAAAAGTTATCGAAAAATAACGAATATCACCCTTGCAATTCAACATCAGTGTAAATTGAATCCATGCATTTTCAATTTGAACAATTTAGCCCCTAGATATCATATATGTAACGTTCAAATAGAGGTTTAATTTGTTGCAGATCTAATCTGCAGGGGGTTCATTATTCAAATTGAAAGTACATGGATTAAATTTACACCTATGTCAAAGTTTTAAGGGTGATATTTATTATTTTTTCATAATTTAACCATTATTCTAATAATTTAGAGATATCACCACCATACGAATTTAATCTGATGGTCATTGATACGTGAATTACAGACTGCGTAATTAATATAACTTGATTCTTAATTTTGTGTGTGTGTCCCATCTTTAAGCATGTACCAATTAAGGTTCATTGAGAAAGCAAAGGAGCTAAAATCAAAGGGAGTTGACGATTTTTTTTTTTTTTTTTTTTACATGTCCACACAAGAAGGGGAAGAGGATTTGAACTAGTGACCTCCGTTTCATTAGGTGTTATCCCAGCCGATTGAGCTATCTCTTGGGAACACGCAATTTTATCGATTAGTAGTATTGTTCATATAATCTCTTCTGAATTTTGTATTTTCAATTCATGCTTATAAAGTATTTGCTTCTAGTTGTTTAATTTGCAATATAAATGTCGGTTGGTGTTTTGATCTAAATATCTGAACAAGTGTTGGTAGCTAGTTGCCCCATATAGAACCTATGAGATATCATATGTTGTTCATATCTCCACCGTGGTGACACGTCCATTTTCATAGCTTTCAACTTTATGTTGAACATAAAGGATCAGTTTCATTTGTGTAACCAAAATTTGACATTGGTTGAGATAATTGTTCAAGCAGAGTAAGAAGAATATTCTTCTTGGATTTGTTAGTCTTAGGTTTATAGATATGAAGTTCCTCTGTAATTTGGTTGACTGGATCCTGGTATCTGTTAGTGTTCTAAAATTTTATATGTGGAGGTTTATTGCATATAACTGAATATACATAATTTATTTTAGTGTTATGTTGATTTTCTCTTGTCAATAGAATGCTTTAATCAAGTAAAATCACCATGTGTTAAAGAAAGAAGTTTCATAAGGGTTCTATGTTGGCTTGATTATGGGTTTATGTATTGGTTTGGCCAGTCTGTCCATTTGCTGGTTTAAGATTTTGTTTCAAATGCTTTTAACACCATGCAACAAGTACACTACAGTTAGGGATGACAAATCGGGTTGGTGCGTCAGGTTTGTGTCCGACCCGACCCGATTAAGCCCAACCCGACGCGACAAAATTAGCTAAACATGTCGAACCCCCCAACTCGAACATGACATGAACCTGTTTATATAAATGTGTCATGCCACGACCCGTGAACACGACCCGTTTAGGAGCTAATATGTTTTAACATGACCCGATTACGACTCGAATGTAAATTTATTTTAGTTTTTAACTTTTTAATAGCAAAATCTTAGCAAAAAAAAAAAAACAAGAAGAAGAAGAAGAAGGTAAACATGTCAACCCGCAAACCTAGCGGGTTGATCCGACATGACACGATTACTAAACGTGTCATAAACGGGTGACCCATTTATGACCCTAAACCGATTAATCCAACCTTAACCCGAATTTCGCGTGTTGGGTTCGCATGTCACCGATTAAATTGCCAGCCCTAACTACAGTTGTAACATTTTCTTGCCCGGTTGGACATACGCACTTACATTTGATACTATTTCAGGCACAACCATCTCTTGAGCTTTGTCTTGTTTTCAGTTCTTTTATGTCAAACAAAACTGTCTTGTTAATACTTTCCTTATTCTTTTTGGATTGATTGGGACCATATTGCAACATTTATGCAAGCAATTTGATGTGAATTTGTCTCAGATTGATCTTGAGGATAAATACTGCCTGTGAATTGGATGTTTAAAAGTACAGTTTTGACTCTCATTTGCAGTGAATGACTCGTTTGTGATGAAGGCATGGGCCAAGACTTACCCTGAGAACAAGCATGTGAAGTTCCTTGCTGATGGGGCAGCGAAATACACCCATGCTCTTGGTCTTGAGCTTGGCCTTGGAGAGAAAGGACTGGGGACTCGTTCAAGGAGATTTGCTCTCTTGGTGGACGACCTCAAAGTGAAGGTTGCAAATGTTGAATCTGGGGGTGAATTCACTGTCTCCAGTGCTGAGGATATTATCAAGGCACTTTAAATTTACGTTCACACGCATATCCTTCCTTCTGCTCCCTGCTGGGTTGTCTCCAGTCGTTAAAAGCAGAATGTGATGGATGTGAAAATAAAAGATGTTTTGGATTCTGGATCATTATGCTTGCATCATATTTTACTCATGGCAGTGGATTATATTTATGCCCACATGATGGATGTGGAATTAAAGATGTTGTTTGTTGCTTATTCTTTTGGCTGTCTAAATTGTGGAACTATGAAGATGCTCATATAATATGCTAGTGCACCATGGGTACACTGATCTTATATATTAAGACTAATACTATTTAATTAAATATTATACGACTATCATATAACTCAACAATGTGACAGTTAAAATTATTTTTTGGATCAATATTAGTAAAAAAAATCAATGGTTTCACATCATTAGTTGTATGATAGTTGTTATATAATAATTTATTCAATAGTATTATCCATATAATTCGTATATATAGCAAATATGCTACCTAGATTTTAGCTGTTAGGTGATGAACTGTTTGTGTAGGCTCCAGTGTACTAGAGCAAAAGCCCTGGATCAAAAGGGTTTGTAAATCACTCACAAGAAAGGAAAGGTGAGATAGAGATGATTCAGAGACAAAATTTAATGATGAATATGTTATTGGATAGTAACTGTATTGTCACATCATTTAGAATCAGATTCAATAAAACAAAATTTAAGAGAGTAAAATGTAGCATCTCCATTTCACTTGTTCCTTTGGGAGAAACAACTAACAAGTGTGTGTTTATTATGTAAAAGCTCCAAATATCATTTCTGCAACTGTTGAGCAGAAAGCAAGAAAATGTTCCCACTTTGGTTTGAAGCTTGTACTCTTGTGTGTGAAGTTTGGGCATCAGATCCAAGCGACGACGTTTTAGGATATTGCTTGGAAGAGGCCTAACATTGATATTTATTACCCGAAGACAGTAGGAATGTAGGACGACAATACTGGTGTAATACAACAAACATTTTGTTGTCCCATTAAATGCTAAAAGATGTTATTTATAGGACCACTAGTGGTAAGGCACGTGCTTGATTTTTTGTGTTTAATAGTAAAAAACATATCTATGTAATATTTAAGGGTAAAATTCACTTTACCCCCCTGAAGTTTCAGGGGTTTTTAATTTAAACCCCAAAGTTTTAAAATTGACAGTTTACTCCCTGAAATTTCAAAAAGTTGCAAATTAAACCTTCCATTAAGTTTTTTCGGCAAGTTGTATGGAATCCCACCCATGTGCATCTCACGTGCGTTATTAATGAAATATCTTCCAATTTTGCCCTCCCCACAGTGTAACTAACCACGGCTCATCATGTTCTTGAATTCCTCAAAATTAAGGTGAGCGTCACCGTCGGCGTCTACTGCACTAATCATCTTGGAACAGTCGACGAGCGTGTACTTCTCTCCCAACCGCTTCAGCACCGCATGGAGCTCACTGGCAGAGATCAGGCCATTCTTGTCGAGATCGTACAAGTCGAACGCGTCGCAGAGCTCCCTAGTATAACTCAGCGAATCGTTAGATGACGATCCGCCAAGGTGGAACTCGACGAACTCATCGAGGCTGATGAATCCGTCGCCGTCTTTTGAGATATCATGGAGGGGCTCTCAGTACTCCTGCTGGGATCTGTGGGAGCCTTAGGCTTTGGCACTATTGGCCTGTACCTGGACATAATCTCATTTGTTTTTGCTGTGGAGTAGGGATTCAGCATCTTGATCATGATGCCCCGGTTTCTAGCTGTATGTGATAAGAGCTAAATATTACATATTTGGACCCCTTAATTTACATTAGTTAATCCTTTAGCTGTGTCGTTATCTAACGCTTTGTGTTAGATTTGTGTTTTAGTGTTTTGTAGGTTGCTGAAGAGAAACTGCATCTTAAAAGGAGAAAATTGCAAAGTCTTGGAATAAGGCATACTTTGAGAAGACCTAGAAGATGTGGTTAAGTTTGATCAAATCAAAGGAAGGATAAAATCGGAATTTCCTTTAATGGAGATAAATTCGGATTTGATTCAAATTCAGATTTTGCATATGTTTCAGTGTTTTGACCATAACTTTCTGGTCAAATATTAGACCAAGGTGATTCAAATGGCAGTGGAAAGCTAGTTCAAAGTTTTACAATTTATTGTGAAATAGGATTTTCCTAATTCGGACGTTTACTATACCAAAATTGTCCCGCAATATGAGTACGCAAATTTGAGCGAATCTTATCCGGATTTCAGACTTCTATTTTGACTGGGAGACTGAACTCCGAATTGTCTAGGTTTACTAGGGCTTCTAGGACTTCTCTAAGCCTATAAATAGACCTCTTTGCAGTCAAGAAAAATATACAAGCCTGAAGACAAAAATTCACAGCTTCTCTTTAGTTTAGTTTTTCTGTAGTTTAGGAATTATTTTTATGTCGGGCTAACCCCCAACTAAGGTTGGGGATGAAGCCTCACCATTGAAGAACAACATTACTTTTATGTAAGTCTTTATTATCTGATTTTATGGTTTAATATTTTAATTGTTTTACTTCTTTTCAATGTGTGGAATGATTCTTGGATATCTTGTTGTGATTCAAGGATACACATGGTGATTTAGGATAATTGCACATAATTGATTGCTTGGTTTTATATGCCTAAATATTGGATATCCCTTGTGATTTGTTCTTCGGATACATTTGGTGTTTCAATTAAATTTGGATTCCTTTTGTGATTTGAATAAGGAATGGATACATGGGATGATTTTGATTAATTCTTTGAAGCATAGTAAAACATATATAAGATTTAATTTATGAGAACTTCGGATTAATATTGATGAACATGAAGCATGTGATGTTCTAATTTGGTGAGTGTGGATTCCGCATCCTTAGTACTTTATCTTTTGTTTTTATTTTATTTATTTTATGTTTAGTCTTTTAGTTTTCAAAAACCCCAAATCAAAACCCTTTTGGAACTAGATTAGGATTAAATTAGCTTAGATATAAATTAGCCTTTCAAGATTACAATTCCCTGTGGGTTCGACCTCGCACTTGCACACCACCATATTGCACATGACTCGTGCACTTGCGAGTACATTTATTTTTGTACAACAAATTTTGGTGCCGTTGCCGGGAAGTTGTTCAATTTTTGAAACCAATTTATGTCTAAATTGATTTTATCTTTTTACTAGTTATAATTAGGATTTTATTTTTCTGCAATTTATTTTTATTTTATCCTTGTTTCTAATAAAAAAAAAAAAGATTTCTTTTCTTTTTTATTTCGTTTGTTGTTTTTGGCTTAATTTTCAGTTTCTGCCGCATTCTTTGTCTGCACACTGGCGCGAGTGCGATCGAGCGCAACTGCAGTACGCTCGAGTGTACTCCCGCAACCGACAGCACCAGCATAGGAGCGCACGCTCATAGCAGGCATCATCATTGGCAGATCAGCGTGCCTGCGCTCGATCCCACCTATCTTGCGCTCGAGCGCACCTCCATAGGCAGCACTCACAGCAACGTCAGCAGTTCTGTAGATTTTTGCCAAAAATTTATTTTTGGTCCGTTTTGTGAGTTTTTAAATTTTTGTTTTATTTTCTTTTAGTTAGTTAGTTGTTTTTAGTTTATTTTCTTTAAAAAAAGAAAAGAAAAAAAAAGAGATGAATAATGTGTATGAGGAAAACAAGTATTTAGATCTACGAGCTGAGTGCATTGCCTTACGTGATCAATCCTTCCAACTCATAGCAGCCAGATCTACTTCGACCCATTTTTCTCACACATACACACCTAATGTGTATGAGGAAAACAAGTATTCAGATCTACGAGCTGAGTGCATTGCCTTACGTGATCAATCCTTCCAACTCATAGCAGCCAGATCTACTCCGACCCATTTTTCTCACACATACACACCATATAAATCGTGTTCATATTGCTCCAATCCTTATCATAGTGATAATAATTGTCCATCCTGGAGACAATTTTTTAACTCTTCATATGAGCAAATGAACACCAGTTTCTCCAATTCGGGATGTGATTCAAATTCCAATTTTTACAATTCGGACTGGAGCAACCAATCTGATTTCTCATGGTCAGCTTAGATTGCAGGAAATTATGCTCCCTAATTTCAGGAATTGCACCATTCAGACTATCCGCAGTTCGATCATCAAGCTTAGCCACTTGCCTATCAAGCACCACAGCCTGCACCTCAGTCTTCATTGGAATAAATGATGAAAGCACTTATGCAGTCAACTGATAAATTCATGCAACGAACTGATCAGGCCGTACAGTCAAACAATAGAGACATTCAAGAGCTGAAAAGTTCTGTTGCCAGGATAGAAGGAAAAATCGGTCATCTAGTTACTGAATTAAATAAAATAGAGGAAGAAGAGCGTCAAAGTCAATTGATGATTGAAAGCCACTACATGAGTGATGAGGATGATTCTGAATATTCTTATCATGAGCATGCCCAAGTCACCACCACACTTGATGAGAATGAAGTCGTGGATAACGAAGAGGAGCAAGTTGAGCACAATGAGCGAATTGAGCACCATGAGAAAAGTGAGCCCCCAACAGATCCTAATCTGCCCAGTGACATGGAAGTGAGTACTGAAGCTCCTGCCTGCATCACTGTCCCTCTTAAGACACATCAAGAGCCCAAAGCTTCTTCTCTAGAATGTCTTCAAGAACCATCTTATGTTAAGATACTCAAGGATCTTTGCACACAAGCGCGAAAATCTAGGAACCACATTCCTAAGAAGATCCTTCGAAGCAAGCAATTCTACATAAGATGGTGAAATATCCTTCTAGATGGGTATGAAGTTTTGAAGAAGAAAGGGTGGAAGGGATTAGTTGGACATCACTATGATAGGGGAAAGCGCTATAAAGTTTTCTCCTCCAGTTTATTTTCTGCACTTCACTCCACAATTTCTTTCTTTCCTTTTTCATTACTTGTTTGTAGTTTTGTTTTTGTTTCTAACAGCAATTAATCTTTTGATGTTTTGTTTATATATATATATATTGTTGTTAGCTTTGTTGACAGGTGTTTTGGTGTTTAAGTTTGGGGGACTCCCTGGCTTTTTCACACCTTGACGTTTCCTTACTTCCGGTAATGTATTGCTATACTACACATTGAAGGCAATGTGCAATTCAAGTTTGGGGGTATGGAAAACACTTTGTCTATTTATTTTTGTTTTTATTTGTCTTTTTGTGCTTAAAAAAAAATTGAAAAATATATATATATATATTGTGCTATGTTTTTGTCAAGTTTGAGTTAAATTGTGACTATGATTTGCATTTCATTGGCCTGCTTAAAGGGTTAAACATATCATTATGTCAGTAGGTGTCTGAGTCCTTTGACTTATTTTTGGGTAATTGAGATTTCACTTGTTTTAAGCTAAATTTTTATGAGCACATTAGCATGTTTTCTGTGAGGTATGATGTTTTAGCTTGAGCTTGTTCATTTTGAGATTTGTTGGATGACCTATTGATGAATAACCTTGACTTGCAAGATAAAAAAAAAATTAAAAAAAAAGATAAAAAAAAAGAGAAAAGAATAAGAAGATCATTTTGAGTTTTTACTAAGTAACCGAACCTTTTGCCTCATTAAGCATTAAGTGTTCGCGTCAAAAGGTGTGAAATTTAAAGTTGATTGATGGTATGTCTAGCTTGGCTTCGTAGCCTTTTTGACTTGAGTTAATAAGCCCTTAGGGATGTTTACATCTAGTGCCTTAAAGCCAACTGGCTTGGGAGTCATTGGCTTAACACTCGATACCAAGGTCAATTAGAAAGCTTAAGGGAGCTAAGCATTGCACTACCTACATAAATATATATATATATATATATATGCTTATCTTGCCTTGGTTGTTTCATCTGTTTGGGATTCTTACAAATTTTGTGGAACTTTTTTTAAGTTTAAACTGAAGCTTCATGATTATATGCTATTTTCACTTTACACTTTTCAGAACATATGATGTCTTGATTATCCATTTATGAGTTATTTGATTTTGGATACCCGTTGATGGTGATGATGGTGTTTGTTTTTTTAAGCTTGCTTATGAATAAGAACCATGGTTTATGTGAAACTTCTTTCTTATTAACAACATAGTGCTGCAATGTTTGTGGGTATCATTCCTGTTAAACCTTCACGAGACTTCACTCGTCCTCTAGGGATGCCTAGGGGTTTAAAAGGCTTGTTGCATATGCTAAATGCAATCGTCTCTCCCACGAAAGAGGATTTATGTTATTGCTTTCATTTTATTTTTTGTTTTGTTTTGCTAAGGGACTAGCAAAATGTAAGTTTGGGGGTATTTGATAAGAGCTAAATATTACATATTTGGACCCCTTAATTTACATTAGTTAATCCTTTAGCTGTGTCGTTATCTAACGCTTTGTGTTAGATTTGTGTTTTAGTGTTTTGTAGGTTGCTGAAGAGAAACTGCATCTTAAAAGGAGAAAATTGTAAAGTCTTGGAATAAAGCATACTTTGAGAAGATCTAGAAGATGTGGTTAAGTTTGACCAAATCAAAGGAAGGATAAAATCGAAATTTCCCTTAATGGAGATAAATTCGGATTTGATTCAAATTCAGATTTTGCATATGTTTTAGTGTTGACCATAACTTTCTGGTCAAATATCAGATCAAGGTGATTCAAATCGCAGTGGAAAGCTAGTTCAAATTTCTACAATTTATTGTGAAATAGGATTTTCCTAATTCGGACGTTTACTATACCAAAATCGTCCTGCAATATGAGAATGCAAATTTGAGCGAATCTTATCCGGATTTCAGACTTCTATTTTGACTGGGAGACTGAACTCCGAATTGTCTAGGTTTACTAGGGCTTCTAGGACTTCTCTAAGCCTATAAATAGACCTCTTTGCACAATAAAGATATACAAGCCTGAAGACAAAAATTCACAGCTTCTCTTTAGTTTAGTTTTTCTGTAGTTTAGGAATTATTTTTATGTCGGGCTAACCCCTAACTAAGGTTGGGGATGAAGCCTCACCATTGAAGAACAACATTACTTTTATGTAAGTCTTTATTATCTGATTTTATGGTTTAATATTTTAATTGTTTTACTTCTTTTAAATGTGTGGAATGATTCTTGGATATCTTGTTGTGATTCAAGGATACACATGATGATTTAGGATAATTGCACATAATTGATTGCTTGGTTTTATATGCCTAAATATTGGATATCCCTTGTGATTTGTTCTTCGGATACATTTGGTGTTTCAATTAAATTTGGATTCCTTTTGTGATTTGAATAAGGAATGGATACATGTGATGATTTTGATTAATTCTTTGAAGCATAGTAAAACATACATAAGATTTAATTTATGAGAACTTCGGATTAATATTGATGAACATGAAGTATGTGATGTTCTGATTTGGTGAGTGTGGATTCCGCATGCTTAGTACTTTATCTTTTGTTTTTCTTTTATTTATTTTATGTTTAGTCTTTTAGTTTTCAAAAACCCCAAATCAAAACCCTTTTGGAACTAGATTAGGATTAAATTAGCTTAGATATAAATTGGCCTTTCAAGATTACAATTCCTTGTGGGTTCGATCTCGCACTTGCACACCACCATATTGCACACGACTCGTACACTTGCGAGTACATTTATTTTTGTACAACAGTATGTGTTCGAGAAAAGGAGAAAAAGAGGTGTTGAAGAGGTGAGGGGAGATGGGTGTGTGAGTTTTTAACATGAAGGATGGAGAAAGCGACACCTGGAGGTGTACAGTGGGGTACGTGTTTGCGAGGGTTAAGAGAGAAAGGACATATGGGAGTTGAGCACGGTGAGTGGGTCCATGCATGCTTACACATATGGAATAGATGGACAATAAGTATTGACAATTGTTCCCGCTATTGGTTCTCCCTGAGACACCCAATCAGGCCGCATGCAGGTGGCTCGCGCGCGCGGTGGCCGCCATGTGTGGATACACCTATCAGGATTGGTTTGGACCGTTCGGTCGTTTGGTTCAGCAAAAAACGACGATGAAGACGAGGATTCAATCATTCCAAATGTAGCCCTAGTCAAAGAAAGAGTTCAGGAAATCGTAAAGGAGGAAGAGGAAGAGCCAGTCCCAGAGCCAGAGCTAGAGCTAGAGCCTGACCCAAAACAAGAGGAGGAACTGAAAATGGAGGACCTGAAGACCATGAAGGACCACATAGATCTCTATTCACAAACGAAGAAACCTTTTGGGAGAGACTTTAAGGAAATTGCTGGAAGCTTCTGGTCCGCCGCTTCGGTCTTCAGCAAGAAATTGCAGAAGTGGAGGCAAAAGCAAAAGCACAAGCTCAAGAAGCGCAGGAACGGTGGTGGGTCCGCCACATTGCCGGTGGAGAAGCCGATTGGCAGGCAGTTCAGGGAAACCCAGTCCGAGATCGCCGACTACGGCTTTGGCTGCCGGTCCTGCGACACCGATCCGAGGTTCTCCCTTGACGCGGGTCGGATATTGTTGGATGATCCACGTTACTCCTTCAACAAGCCTCGGGCCTCTTGGGATGGGTACTTGATCGGCAGAACCTTCCCCAGAATGCCCATAATGGTCTCGGTGGTAGAGGATGCTACGATTCACCTTTTGAGGTCAGATATGCAGATTCCGGTGGAAAAAATTGCGATCAATGAGGACAAGACGTCAGTGCTGTGAGGTCAGTGACCCATGCTCGCGAAGACAATCTTGTTGGTTCCAAGGCTTGGTTGGCGTCGGCGGTCGTAAAAGGGCTTGTCAAAGAGACTCACTAGTTCAGCAAGTTTTGTAGAACATGACCCGACGACGTGGCTGAGGAAGGAGTCTATTTTGGAGAGCTCTTGCTTAAGGGACGTTGTTAGGCGAAACCAGAGTTGCAATGGGTGGACCAGCATGGGGAGGATAATCAAGTAATTTCATTACACTGAGGGGAGGGCAAAATTGGAAGATTTTTGGTTAAAAACGCACGTGAGACGCATGTGTGTGGGATTCCGTCCAAGTTGCCGGAAAAACTTAACAGAAGGTTTGTTTTGCAAGTTTTTGAAACTTTAGGGGGGTAAACTGCTAATTTGGAAACTTTAGGGTTTAAATTGAAAATCCCCTGAAACTTCAGGGGGGTAAAGTGAATTTTGCCCAATATTTAACATTAAAAAGTAATGTCATATATAAAAATTATTTCTAGCAAAATTTAATATCTAAATCCTTTACATAAGCATATTTAAATTCTTGAGGAAACTTCAGAAAGCCCCCTCCCCCATCTTCTAGCGTTTTGCACAAGAAATCCATGAACGAAAATTTCTGTCACATACCCCCATGATATTTCATTTTCTCTCACTTTGGACCCTTAAAACCTAAACTCATCGTTTTGAGGCCCAAAATGGTGTCATTTTTAGGCATCAAAACGACGCCGTTTTGGGCCTTTAAGGGTCCAAAGTGAGAGAAAATTAAAGATTAGGAGGTGTAAGTAAGAGTTTTTTTTTTTTACTTATGGATGTCTTGTGCAAAACGCTAGAAGATATAGGGGGGGGGGGGGGGCTTTCTTAAGTTTTCCCTAAATTCTTCCATAAGTGACATGATAGGAAAATATTACAAAAGTGATTAGATATAATGTACAACAAAAAGAATTCTATGTAAGAGTTAATCTCAATGGTCCGCATATATTTTAACTACATAAACAAGCATATGGTTTTGTTCTTAATCTACTAATATAGGAAGACAAATTAATACTCTATATAGTAAAAATTTATGTCTTCTTTATGCGACATTTGTTGATATCAAGTACGTCATGAACAAGTAATATTAAATCTATGGCCTAGTCTTTCGTGAACTCCAAGCGGGCTAAATCCTAGCTGGATAATGAACTCATGTTCAGAAGAAAGCTTTGCAGTGCTTTCCATATCTGCGATGCCATCATATTACCAGTGAAGTAAAATTATGACAACCTCATATTTTGGATAAAAATGGATCAACAAAAACAAAACAACTCTGCCACCGGCTAGAAGGAAAAGGAATCACACATATATTTAACTTATGCAATTAATTGAACAACCTTGTTCTCATGCCATTGAGCAAGCAATCAGTCATCGACTAAACAACATTTTTTTTTAAAAAAATTTTATAAGTACTGCCTAAACAGTAATTGAGCAAACTTGTATTGAGATGCTTGCAAAACTGGAAATTTGTAGTTCACCCTAGAGTTTATGTTAACCAAAATATGAAAACAATTGTTGTGTTGGAAGAAATTTGTAGCTTAGAAGATAGTAATAAAACTCTTAGAAAACGAATATAAATTTCTACTTTAAAAGCAAAAAAGATTTAGACATTAAAGAAACTTAAACCAGGCAACAAAAGATAATCAGCAATCTAGCACCAAAATGTTTGGAAAGAGCTTTTGCGACTACACAGAAATATATATATTAAGACACAGTAATTTGAAGTAGATAAAAAACAAGGATTTATGATTCAATATAAAAAATAAAATACACGATCTACAAAACAACAAACAATGAAAGATCTACACTGCCACATGACCCACCCGTCTCCCACAAGAACACACAACATACAATATCAATAGAAGTAGGGATCAATTCATAACTTACATTGACTGCAAAAAGTGATAATCAACAATCTAGCACCAAAATGTTTGAAAAGAGCCTTTGCGACTACACATAAGTATATATATATAGTTACCTTGTAGTTATAACGAATTTTCCCACCATCTTTTCTACCTCCATACTTCAAATCTTCAATTATGAAATCATGAATTGGTTGAGGCAACTACATATATTAAAAGAAAACCTTCACATTACGTAACAATGAAAAAAATACTAATATAAGACCAAAAAAAATTCATAATTATCTTCTTTGTTTTTTTGTTTTACAAGAGATTATTGAGAATCAATATGCTAAACCAAAAAGGTGAAAAATTACCTGTCCCGTTGTGTCATGTACAAATCGAGTCCCATCTAAACCAGCATACCTTTTTTTACCAACTCTATTAAGGTCAATGAAAATCACTCAAATAAGATTAAAAAAAAAAAAAAAAAAAAAAAAACAAAAATCATAAGAGAATCTTGAATTCCATCTTTGTTTATAATTTTAGTCAATTACCTTCTATATCCTCCTGCAAACCAATAAGTATAACGTGATGTTAACTCATGAAATAAGTTTATTTTTAAATACAAAAGAAAACAACTAAGAATTGTAAAAAGAATCTCATTCAAAAAAGATGTGTTCAACTTTATCACATGTTTGCAATTGACTTCATTAAGGATATCTATAAGTTTAAAATCATCAATTGTTCGGTTGTGAAGCCATCCAATTTTGGTGCTCGTCATATCCTAAATAATAACAAATATTACAAGGGGAAACTTCAGAAAACCCCTCCATCTTCCAGCAATTTGCACCAGACACCCATGAACGAAAATTTCTCTCACTTACCCTTCTTAATCTTTCGTTTCCTCTCACTTTTGACCCTTCAATGCCCAAAACAGCCCAAAACGCTGTTGTTTTGATGCCCAAAAATGATGTCATTGTGAGGCTCAAAACGGTGAATTTAGGGTTTAGGGGTCCAAAGTGAGAGAAAACGAAAGATCAAGGGGGTAAGTGAGAGAAATTTTTGTTCATGGGTGTCTTGTGCAAAACACTGGAAAATGGGGAGGGCTTTCTGAAGTTTCCTCTATTTAGAATTGTACCACAAGATTATTTTTGTCCTATAATGCAAATGAAAAGACTACTAAATATTTCCTAATTTGAATTTAAAATTATTGCAAAGCAACTAAGCAGATGATAGCATTTTACCTTTCCTCTATAGATTTTACGAGAGCCAAAATTAAGTCGTCGAATGCACAGAGCTGGATCATAATGGTTGAGAACCTACAAAGTAAGAACATAAACAATAGTTAGCCATATGCAAAATGTAGCACTTTCTTTTTTGTATGAATTTTCCTTTAATTTATTCATCTAACCCGTAATGTCACAACATGCTGTCCAAATTGTATTGCTCTCACATTAAAGTAGAAAGAGGAGGATTTGATGAAATAGTCAATTCGTCTAATGAACACAGCTCAAACAAATCGTTTGGCTCTAACTGCAAGAAACAACAATGTTATCAACAATTAATTTTTATAATGTCAAAAACTATCTACAAGTCCAATATTTAGTATTTTAAGAAAGCAACTACCACAATATCCTAAATGAATAACACTATTTTTTTTTTTTTCATGAAACCATCACTCCCATGAAAACCTTTGACCAGCTACCTCTCTTCTTTATACTCATTGGGTTATTTGATATAGTTTACAAAAAAAAAAAAAAAAAGGAAAAAGAAAAAGAAAGCGAAAAAAACACAAACACATATTAGTTATACATACCTTGATTTCATCGTTAAATTGAAAATACATACAAAGAGTCAGCTAAATAAATTAAACACCAATGTTAAACAAGGGCTAAAAACTTCAATGGGTAAGGAATTGAATTTCAAAAATTAGTAGGCAGATAATTTTATGTTGTACTTACAAGTGCACAAGGTCAATATAGTAATATAGTGTGCAAGTGCGAGATCATTTCCACGAGGATTGGTAAATTTTGATAAAAATTAATTCCGTAATTAAAACAAAAATTGATTTTGAATTTATGATAATAAAAGGTAGGGCTTTAATATCCACCACTAATCATGCTTACACAATAAAACAATATGACAATGTTTTAATTACATTATGAATACCTAATGTTTGCCAACCTAAGGGCATAATGTATACTTCTAGAGCTATTGATTTCATTAAGCAACATGTTAGGCATGGGTATATACTAAGTTGGTGTAGATTTCTTTTGTTACTTTTATAAAACCCAGGACTCGGTAATCCAAATTGATTTAATTAACTAATCTATACCACATGCATATGTTGATTAGGCAAACACATATAAGGAATTTAATAAAACATAAATTAATAAAATTAAGCATCATAATGTAATTATCACAAAGGCCAATATTGAATTATTAAATAAACATAATTAGGACTTCAATCTAGCCATACTAAGAAGTTTAGTTACACATGAGTTTGATGTTAACATCTTCATAAAATAAAATAGAAAGGAAAATAATAAACCCAAAAACACTCCTTGAAGAGCCGTCAATTCTTCTCCAAAATCACGTGTCTAATTCTCTGTTTACATGCCTATTTATAGACTTTAAGGAAACCCTAAAAGCACCTAAAAACCCTAGAAATCGTAAAACAAACCCTAAGCCAATTTCCAAATTAGGACCAATCGCATATTGTTCACAAGCGCACGAATGTGCTCGATCGCATTGTACTCGATCTTTCTTCTTGCACTCGTTCCTTGGCTTGGGCGCTCGAGCGCTGGTGCACTCGATCGCAGGTTTGATGCAATCGATCGCACTAACATAATCTCCAGCTTTTTTTCAAATTTGCTCTTTTAATCCCGTTACTTCCAAAAATACTTCATTTTCTTCCAAAAACCTATAAAACAAGGAAAATACAAAAAGAAAGTAAAATAGCACAAACTAACAAAACTAAGAGATTAACAAATATAAATTAAGGGCCTTAAATATAAATATTTAAGCATTTATCACACCCCAAACTTACATATTGCTAGTCCCTTAGCAATACAAAACTAAAAACTAAACGAAAAACAAAATGATAAATCCGTCTTTCGTGGGATGTACGATTGCATTTAGCGTATGTAACAAGCTTTTTAAACCTCTGGGCATTACTAGAGGACGAGTAAAGTCTCATGAGGGTTTTCCACGAATGTTACCCATAAAAATTATGCACAATTCATGTTATCCAAAAAATTAAAGTCACTCAAAATCATGATTTTCATTCATTAGCAAGCTTAAAAAGATAAACTTCATCTTCACAATGGATTGAAATTTTAAAATCTAATCACTTACAAAAGGCAGGCTAAAACATCACAAGTTCAAAACAATGTAAAGTGAACTAGCGTAGAAATATGAAGCTTCTAAATAATTCTAATGTGCAATGTCTCAATATCTCAAGATTCATTGAAATTCCCATCGGAATAAACACAATGGCATAATTTTCTTTTTTTCTTTCTTTTTTTGGCTCTGCAATGTTTAGTTCCCTTAAGCTTTCTAATTGACCCATGTAGTGAGTGTTAAGTCAATGACTCCCAAACCAAATGGTTTTAGGGCATTAAGTGTAAAGACACCCATAAGGACTTATTAACTCGAGTAAAAAAGGCTACGAAACTAAACTAGCCATAATTTAATCAAATCAAAATTCTCACCTTTTGGCGTGAACACTCATTGCTTAATGAGGCAAGAGGCCCAGTTACTTACTGAAAATTGTATCAATGATTTATTTATTTTTAGTATGCCAAAGTATCCATCCAACAAGTCATTCAGTTTCACCCTAAACATAGAAACATACACATCAGACTATCATGTCATACCTCACAAATTATGTGCTAATGTGCTTGTGTTAGATTAGATTAAACAGGTGAATTCTCAAATGCCCAAAGTAAGTGATCAAACTTAAAAACTCTATCATCAAATCACATGTTCAAAATTTTAAGCTAACTAATGACTATCAAATCACAATTCTTAGACCAACAAAAATTTTCAAGACAAACATGACATGCATTTTTTTTTTTTTTCAAAGGAAAAAAATAACAAAACTAAGGACAAAGTGTGTGTAATGTGTCTCCCATACCCCCAAACTTAAAGTATACATTGTCCCTAATGTGTAGATACATGGAAAGAGCTAACCTGGGAGATGGAGAACTGTCTGGAGTGACATGGCTCATAGCACACCCCCAAACTTGAACTGAAGTACTCTTTGTCCCTGAAAAACATAATACTAAAGTAATACTAGAAAACAAAAATAAACTAAAAATAAACAAAAAGAAATTGAAAAACAATAGAAAACATAAAGAATAAGCTGTGGGGTGTCTCCCATGAGCACTAAGTTTTACGTCTTCAGCCAAACTGTGCACTTTAAACTTGAAGCTTGAGATGAGGAAACAAGGGATTTTGGCATATTTAAATGTCGGTCAAGAATTTTGTCGAACAAGTGGTGCGCAGCTCTCAAACCAAGTGGTGTACAACCACCTCTTAAATTTCCCAACCCCCTGCAAAACAATAGAAATCCAACCACAAAAGACAAGTACAATCTGTATACATAAATTGTAGTTATCAAAAAAAAAAAAAACACAAAAAACTTTGGGAAATGGGGAGTGATTGACAAGGTGTGCAAATTGGTGGCAAAAGGAGAAAACTTGGGAATTGAGGAAATGTGGTGAAGGTGGGTGCGTAACAGGTGGCCTGTAGCGGCGTGTGGTGGCCGGCGAGTGACCGTGGGTGGTGGTGGGTGAGGGTGCTATGAGTGCAGGGGAAGTGGGAAGATCTTCCAAGTGGATGATGATATGTATCAATCTATGCATTATATCATCTTCCTCAACACAGAGTGGTATTGTTGCTGACATGAGATATTGACATTGAACCAAGACAAAATTAGGATTTTAATTAAATTTTCTACTCCTCAACTAATTAAAAAGAAAAAACAAAAACATGCTCAAATATCTTTTTACCAATTGCACCCCCTTGGTAGAAATCTCAAATATAATTTCTCGCAGCATGTTCTCTTTATTCATTGTTGTGGAAAAAATAAAATAATAATAATAATAATATTTTAAAAAAAAAACATAAACAAATTATTGAGTTATTCTTACCCATCTTAAGCCAATTCAACAGTTTTTGTCCCACGTCATCTAGTTGAGAGATGAGATACGTGTGACACCCTTTTGAAGTCTCCTTCATCCTTGACAAATGTGCCTTGAAGGCCCCAAACATTTGGGTCCAAGCAATTCAACATAACTCGGGATCTAAATCTGTTTTGTATACAGATTTGCCTTCCCCTTTGGTATGTTGGACCAAACTGTCTGTCACTACATTTGCCTGTCTAGCTCTCCAAAACACTAGATGTTGCATGTTATACCTTTCAATGATATTCCTGCAATCTCTAATAATACGATATAATTCGTTACTTGACGCCGATGGCTGAGTGTGTTCGGTGATATGTTCAGACAACATGACATTATCGGTTTGAATGAAAACTAGCAGCCAGCCTCTGTTCTCTAAATTAACCAAAGCGAGATGCAGTGCGTTTGCCTCTGCCAGTAGCGGATCTATATTTATCGCGTCAACTTTGACAACTTTTGCGCATCGCAAAAGATGTACGCCCCGATAATCAAATACTGCATATGTCACGTCTGAGTTCAGCAGGTTTAGGTTCAAATTACTTTGTTTCCTCACTAAAGGTGACTATTGATCGTATCAAAAATAATACTCGCCAATTGTACGAATCGTGTGCAGTAAAGTGCACGTAAAAATGCGAGGTCGAATCACAGAGAAAGGTGTTTTGCAATTAAAAACTAATATGACTCATAGATTAAATGCATCTTAACCTAGTCCCAAAGAGGATTGATTTCGAACAATGTAAAATGCAGAATTTAAATTAAAACTGAAATTGCAGGGATAAAAATAACTAAGGTTAAAGATGAACCTCACCCAATAAAAATAAGCTTAATGCATTAAACACTTATTCTCCGTTTTTAAGCTTTAAACCCTTCAACACACTCTATTGTGGTAATTGACACAAGTCAAACCGAATAATGTGTTTACCGTTAAGGAGCGACAATGAGTATTGATTATGGATAAAATCATCCACTGTATCCTTGGATCACAGTGGATATTGAATCACAACCAAACACTCATTGTGCACCCGGCTTGGAACACATCACCGGATGACTATCAATGCATCAACAACACACAACCATTCAATTATTTGTCACA
>VIBQ01000115.1:9804-27639 GCA_006937295.1 Carpinus fangiana | reverse complement strand
TTTTAAACTTTAAACCCTTCAACACACTCTATTGTGGTAATTGACACAAGTCAAACCGAATAATGTGTTTACCGTTAAGGAGCGACAATGAGTATTGATTATGGATAAAATCATCCACTGTATCCTTGGATCACAGTGGATATTGAATCACAACCAAACACTCGTTGTGCACCCGGCTTGGAACACATCAACGGATGACTATCAATGCATCAACAACACACAACCATTCAATTATTTGTCACAGAAATTAAATGACGAATGCGGAATTGAATAACGGAAAATAAGCATAAAATGTAAAAGCGAGAAATATAAACTAAGGGCGAGGCTTCATCTTCAACCTAAGTTGAAGATTTTAGCCACCCATTGTATAATAAAGCAAAATTGAATTGAAATAATGCATTAAAATTAACTGTAAAATAAAAGCTTACAAATAAAAGGGGCGGAGCAAGCCAAACATAAGCAAAATGCTCTCCAAAAATGCCCCAAAAGAATGTGTGTTCGACCAAATGGCCTTGGGTCCTATTTATAGGCTACAGAAACCTACGAGTGCGTTCGGACGCATGAGGTGCGTTCGAACGTACTACTGAGTTGTGCATTCGATTGCACAAGGTGCGTTCGACCGCAGAAAACCGTAACGGCGCATGCTGAAGCGATGGACTCCTAGGGCACCCGTGCGATACGCGGGCTTACGGGGACTGCGATCGATCGTGTCTTTGCGTTCGACCGTGAGTGCGTTCGAACGCACCAAGTGCGGTCGAACGCACTTGGCAGGGGTCCAAAACTTCACTTGGTGTCTTTTTGCTCTCTTGTGGCCAGCTTTTGTTGTAAAGACCTGCACAACTCAAAACACTAAAAACACCAAAAATAGTTAGAAATTAACAAAGCTAAAGGCCTAACAAATATAAGTTAAAGGGGTCAAATATGCATAATTTGGCACTGATCAACTATCTAGAAAAAGACTGATCGATGCCGAATATTGTATATTTGATCCCCTTAACTTATATTTGTTAAGCCTTTAGCACTGTTAATATCTAACATTTTTAGTTTTTTTTAGTGTTTTGTGGTGTGCAGGTCATTGCATCAACACATGGCTACTAAGGGCAAAATGGACTTAAAGAGATGTTATGGAGCTACTGCCAGTGCGTTCGACCGTACTTGGTGCGATCGAGCGCAATTGCGGTCGAACTCAAGGAGCAAGTTCAAGCGCACTCCATGTAGACCCGTGTCTTGCGTAGTTGCCCTAGCCGGCCCTAGCTTCCATTGCTTCCAGCCTGGCACCGTGGTGGTTATATGCGTTCGATCGTAGAAGTCATGATCGAACGCATACATCAGTGTGATCGATCGCAGTCCTATGATTTGGCAGCACTCTAGTCTTCTATAAATAGGACCCTTAGTATATTTTGACGAGAGTTCTTGTTTTGGGCGCGTTTTCAAAAGCCTTTGCCACTGTTTAGGCCCTACTCTGCCCATTTATTTGTAGCACTTTCATTTTTGTTTTATTTAATGTTATCTTGCACCTTTATTTTATCTTTCCATTCTATGGGAGGCTAATCTTCAACTAAAGTTGAAGATGAAGCCTCCCCTCTAATTTATGCACATTTACTTTACCGTTATTTCATTCCGTCTTACTTTATGCTTAGTCGTTTCATTAAGGGTAGTTTTTGTTGCATCTATGTCCAACATCATCGCGTTCCAATCCGGACGTACTTCGGATGGTTGGGATGAGACGAGGCATCCACTTTGATCAACGATACAGTGGATGACTCGAGCTCAAATGAACATCCGAAGTGTCTCTTTATACGGTAAACATTTTGATGGTTCGACTAGCTTCAAAAGCAATTATAGGTTAAGAAAAAATGCTAACTCGATAGGCGGAATAATAATTGTAGAGTTTATTATGTGTGTTTAGTGGGGAAGGTGGATTTTTCAACTTTGGTTACTTTTTGTTTATTTTATAAGTTCATTTTAGACTAGTTTATATTTTTGTAAGTTTTGTGTTCAATCAAATGACCATATTCGGAGATCTCCATGGATAACTTCTCCGTCTTAGGTTCATCTTTTTAAGAGTGTTTGCATCGCTTCACTTTGGTTTTAGTAAGGTGCAAAGAGAAGAACTTTGTGCTTAACTGGGAGAAATGCCATTTTATGGTTAAGCAGGGGATTGTACTGGGGCATATCATATCTCACAAAGGCATTGAGGTAGACAAAGCGAAGGTAGATTTGATCTCTAACCTTCCACCCCCACGTACTGTGAAGGAAATCCGTTCCTTCTTGGGCCATGCAGGATTCTACAGGTGATTCATCAAGGATTTTAGCAAGATCGCCAGACCCTTGTGTAGGTTGTTGGCCAAAGAGACCTCGTTTGAATTTGATGAAGAATGTTTGAAAGCATTCGGGGCTCTGAAGGAGATTCTGACGTCTATACCAGTTATTAGACCACCCAGTTGGGGTGAACCTTTTGAGATCATGTGTGACGCATCAGACTATACTGTTGGAGCTGTTTTGGGGCAGCGCATTGATAAACTTTCCCATGTGATTTACTATGCAAGAAGGACTCTGAACGACGCATAACTCAATTACTCAACCACAGAAAATGAGTTGTTGGTGGTCATTTTTGCGCTGGACAAGTTTAGATCCAATATATTAGGATCTAAAATCGTTATCTATTCAGATCATGCGGCATTTAAGTATCTTTTTTCCAAGAAAGATGCTAAATCTTGCTTGATCCGATGGATTTTGCTGCTTCAAGAGTTCGACATGGAAATTCGGGATAAGAAGGGTTCCGAAAATGTGGTGGCGGATCATTTGTCTAGGTTGACCATGGATTTCACCGAGGACGCCACCCCCATTTCTAAGACCTTTCCTGATGAGTAATTGATGCACATTGCTCACAATCCTGCACCTTGGTTCGCTGACATAGTGAACTATCTTGTTACTGGCCAAATGCCTTTGCATTGGGGGCAACAAGATAAGATCAAATTTTTGTCCAAGGTGAAAACTTTTCTTTGGGACAATCCTTATTTGTTTAAGTATTGTCCCGATCAAATCATTAGGAGATGTATACCTGAATTTGACCAAACCAATGTCATCTCCTTTTGTCATGATCATGCTTATAGGGGCCATTTCAGTGCAAACAAGACCGCTGCAAAGATTTTGCAGTGTGGATTTTATTAGCCCACCATGTTTGGAGACGCTTGTGCTTATTGCACTTCTTGTGAGCGCTGTCAAAAACTCGGGGGTATTTCAAAGAGGAACATGATGCCCCTCAATCCTATTTTGGTAGTTGAGATTTTTGATGTGTGGGGCATCGATTTCATGGGACCTTTCCTAAACTCCTTCGGGTTTCTGTACATTTTAGTTGCTGTGGACTATGTGTCCAAGTGGGTGAAGGCAGTTGTGTGCAAGACCAATGACCATAGAGTGGTGGTTAAATTTTTTAAGGACACTATTTTTGCTCTGTTTGGTACACTGATCAGTGCCAAATTGTGTATATTTGACCCCTTTAACTTATATTTGTTAAGCCTTTAGCACTGTTAATATCTAATTATTTTTAGTGTTTTGAGTTGTGCAGGTCTTTACAACAAAATATGGCCACAAAGGAGCAAAAATGCACTAAGAGAAGAAATGGATCCCTGCCATGTGCGTTCGATTGCACTTGGTTCGTTCGAACGCACTGACGGTCAAACGCACTGATGATCAAACGCACAATTCATCATTACGCTCGAACTCACTGCCTGCGTTCGAACGCACTCGAGTGACCTATTAGTCTATAAATAGGACCCTAGGTCCATTTGGTCGAACACTGAGTTTTTTGGGCGATTTTTAGAGAGCATTTTGCTACTGTTGGCCATGCTCTGCCTCTTTTATTTGTAATCTTTTTACTTTGAAGTTAATTTTAATGCATTCTTTTAATTTAATTATGCTTTGTTGTTCAATGGGTGGCTAAACTCTTCAACTAAGGTTGAAGATGAAGCCTCACCCTTAGTTTATATTTCTTGCTTTTACATTTAATGCTTTATTTTCTGCCATTTAATTTCCGTGACAAAATAATTGAATGGTTGTGCGTTTTGATACATTGATAGTCATCCTGTGATGTGTTCCAAGCCGGATGCATAAGGAGTGATTGATTTTGATTTAATATTCACTGTGATCCAAGGCTACAGTGGATGATTTTATCCATAATCAATACTCATTGTAGCTCCTTAACGGTAAACACATTATTTGGTACGATCATACACCTGGAGCAATTATCAGTGATGGAGGCACGCATTTGTGCGGTCAGATTTTTGAGTAGTTAATGAAGAAGTATTTCATCACACATAAGGTTGCCACCCTTTATCACCCACGGACGAGTGGATAGGTTGAAGTGTCAAATCGCTAGATCAAACACATTTTGGAGAAGACTGTGAACCCCAACAGAAAAGATTGGTCTTTGCGATTTAATGATGCTTTGTGGGCATATAGGACAGCATACAAAACTCCAATTGGGATGTCACCATATCGGCTGGTGTACAGGAAAGCATGTCATCTTCCCGTCGAGTTGGAGCATTGAGCTTACTGGGCCATCAAGCAGCTGAACTTCAATTTTTTGAAGGCCGGCTCTCAAAGGAAGCTCCAACTCACTGAATTAGAGGAGCTGAGGAATGATGCCTATGACAGTTCGAGGAAGTACAAGGCACACATGAAGATGATTCATGACTAGAGCATTCTGAGGAGATCTTTTGAGCCTGGTCAGAAAGTCCTCCTTTACAATTCTCGTTTGCATTTATTCCCTGGCAAGTTGAAATCTCGATGGACTGGCCCATTTATCATTAGGACAGTGTTTTCTCATGGGGCCATTGAGATAGAGGATCCCAAGAATGGTAACACCTTTAAGGTGAATGGACAATGGTCGTACAAATTTAATTGTACTCGCCAATTGTACGAGTCGTTTGTAATATAGTAGATGTGCAAGTGCGAGTGTCGAACCCACAGAGAATCGTGTTTCGTTAAAAATTGATTTTAAAATGCCTAAACTAATCCTATTTTAACCTAGTTCCAATGTCAAATAAATGGCGTGCATAAAAATAAAACTAAATTAAAATGTAATAAAATAAAGAAATAAAAACACTAAAGTCCCTAATCTACCTTACCACAATTTAATCAACATATAAGCATGCTAATCCACACATCCATCAAACAATTAGGCTAAAATGTATGTCCTATTGTCACGATAGTCCACACACCCGTCGTACGGCCTAGCTCGACACATGTTCTTTTGCCTTTACAAAATCTAGTCGAATCATGCGATGTATTAACCCATAAACGGTTGCAACGGATGTTGAGCTGAGATCGAATCATTCGATGTGTCGTTGACGACAACGGATATTGGACTCGCTTAAACTATCCGATGTAGCCTAGATAAATCACAACGCATATTGGATGATAAACGATCTATAAACAACAACCAATCACAATCTTGTCACTAGATTGTGATTGAATCGAACAAACATTAAATTAAATGACAGAAAATGTAAACTAAACATGAATATACATAAACAAATCCATAATGAGGGAAAATAAGAGACTAAATTAAAACAACTAAAAGCATTAAATAAAATAAATGATAAAATGACGTTTAGAGGGTTTTATAGTGATGAACGGGGAGGATTTAGGCCACAATGGGCACCTCCAAGCGTTTTCCAAACGTAAGGTTCGTTTACAAGAGAAAGGGGGATATTTATAAGCTAAATTTAGGGTTTCAACACTGCCAGGTCAGATAAGGTGCGTTCGATCGCACTCGTGCATGAATTTCGGCATTTGATGGGCACAAGTACATTCAAACATAAAACGTGCATTCGAATGCACTCCCTTCAGAATTAGCCCTCACATTTGAAATACAAAGTTGTAGATCTTTGAGTTAGCTTTCCAAAGACACCAAGATCACCCCAATCGGAGCTTTACAACTCTAGATATGGCTGTTTTGATGGGACTCGTCAGGTGCAAATTATCGCTCGACTCAAATTTGCTGTCAAAGCTCCCCGAACTGTCTTAAGCCCCAGAGTTGATGGCATTAGCCCCAAATGCAACTTAACAACCTGAAAAATACTAAAACACCAAAACTAACCAAAACATTAGAAATTAACAATACTAAGAGCCTAACGAATATAAATTAAGGGGTTCAAATAAGCACTTTTAGGCACTCATCAGACAACGTGTAAAACCATTCTTGGAGTTGAGGAGTTCAGAGGTTGAGGACACTCTGTTGGAGGATCTGATTTATTCAGATTGATTGTTGTCTCATATGACGAGCTGGCTGAAGGCGTTAAACTTAGCGCTTGTGGGAGGCATCCCTCATTATTTTTTATATTTTGATTTTGTTTGTTTGTTTTTGTTTTTCAGGTTAAGTGTTTGCCATCCAAGTTTGGGGGAGTGTTCTCTTACGACTTACCCAACTTGCGACATCCCGCTGGTATTGTATTTCTGGGCACATTGGGGACATTGTGTCATTTTAGTGTGGGGGTAGGGTAGACATTATTGCCTTTCCTTGTGCATATTTGTTGTTTTTGTGAAAATTTTAAATTTTTTGTATGTTATTGATTGGGCATGACTTACATCATATCTGTGGATTGCATATCATTGGTGTGTTTAATTTGATTGAACACTACATATCTTTAAAAATCCCAGTTTTCAATTCATATGTTGAATTAGAGAGACTTCACATGTTTGATCCATTTTTTTTTTCACATGCACACTAGCATAGGGTTGGTGAGGTATGAAATTTGACTTGAGAAGTATTTTTCTTGAGATTTTTGGGTTGTTGTGATGTGTGATGATAAACCTTGGCTTTAAAAAAAAAAAAAAAAATCATAAGTTGAGATTTTCATTGAATAACTGGAACTCTTGCCTCATTAAGTAATGAATGTTCGCGTAAAAAGATGAGAATTCTTGACCAAGTGATTGTATGGCTAGTTAGACTTCGTAGCTCTTTTTGACTTGAGTAATTAAGCCTTTAGGGATGTCTTTACATCTAGTGCTCTAAAACCCTCTGGTTTGGGAGTCACTGGCCCAACACTCATTACATAAGTCATTCAGAAGTTTAATGGAGTCAAGCATTGCACAGTCTACATAAAAAAAAGAAAAAGAAAAAAGAATTGCATTTTTCAATTCAAGCCTTGGTTGTTTTTATCACATTGCAATCCTATGATTTTTGAGATGCACGTCTTTTGAAAAATTGAATCCCCATGAGCATTTGTTAGTTCACTTTGCACCTTTTGGAGCATGTGTTTTCTCGATTTTTCAGCCGTGATTTGATTGTTGTTTGGAGGCCTTGATGATGTGGTTTGTTTGTTCAAAATTGTTAAAATTGCTAATGATGTATGAACCATATGTTTGTGTGAAAGGCTTTGTCTGTCAATAACATTGTGCCAAATAAATTTTTGTGGGTATCATTCTTGGAAAACCCTCACGATACTTCACTCGTCCTCTAGGGAATTCCTAGAGGTTTAAAAGGCTTGTTGCATATGCTCAATGCAATCGTTTCTCTCACGAAAGCGGACCTATGTTTGTTTTGTTTTAATTATGTTTTTCATTTTTGTTTTGCTAAGGGACTAGCAAAATGTAAGTTTGGGGGTATTTGATCGATACCAAATATTGTATATTTGACCCCCTTAACTTATATTTGTTAAGCCTTTAGCATTGTTAATATCTAACATTTTTAGCACTTCCATTTTTATTTTATTTAATGTTTTCTTGCACCTTTATTTTATCTTTCCATTCTATGGGAGGCTAATCTTCAACTAAGGTTGAAGATGAAGCCTCCCCTCTAATTTATGTACATTTACTTTACCGTTATTTCATTATGTCTTACTTTATGCTTAGTCGTTTCATTATGGGTTAAGTGACAAGCTCATTTGATAATAGTTTTTGTTGCATCTATGTCCAATGTCATCACGTTCCAATCCGGAGGTACTTCGGATGGTTGGGATGAGACGAGGCATCCACTATGATCAACGATACAGTGGATGACTCTAGCTCAAACTAACATCCAAAGTGTCTCTTTACACAGTAAACATTTTGATGGTTCGACTAGCTTCAAAAGAAATTATAGGTTAAGCAAAAATGCTAACTCGATAGGCGGAATAATAATTGTAGAGTTTATTGTGTGTGTTTAGTGGGGAAGGTGGATTTTTCAACTTTGGTTACTTTTTGTTTATTTTACAAGTTTATTTTAGAGTAGTTTACATTTTTGCAAGTTTTGTGTTCGATCAAACGACCATATTCGGAACTTGGTTAAAATAGGGTTAATCTAGCTTTAATATTAGTTTTAGAAGAAAACGCCGTTCCCTGTGGTTCAATCCCGTATTTCGCAATGCTACACGATGAATGACTTGTGCTATTGCGAGTGCAATCAAATTTGCATACCAAAGACCAGCTAAACTCAGATGGTCACCTCCAATGAGGAAACAAAGTAATTTGAACCTGAACCTACTGAACTCAGACGCAAGTGTTACAAGGAAACACTTTTTCTTGGCACATGCAGTATTTGATTACCGGGGCGTACATCTTTTGCAATGCACAAAAGTTGTCAAAGTTGACGCAATAGATATAGATCCATTACTGGCGGAGCAAACGCACTGCATCTCGCTTTGGTTAATTTAGAGAACAGAGGCTGGCTGCTGGTTTTCGTTCAAACCGATAACGTCATGTTGTCTGAACATATCATCGAACACACTCAGCCATCCGCGTCAAGTAACGAATTATATCGTATTATTAGAGACTGCATGAATATCATTGAAAGGTATAACATGCAACATCTAGTGTTTTGGAGAGCTAGACAGGCAAATGTAGTGGCAGACAGTTTGGTCCAACGTACCAAAGGGGAAGGCAAATCTGTATACGGAGCAGATTTAGATCCTGAGTTAGGTTAAATTGCTTGGACCCAAATGTTTGGGGCCTTCAAGGCACATTTGTCAAGGACGAAGGAGACTTCAAAAGGGCGTCACACGTATCTCTTCTCTCAACTAGATGACGTGGGACAAAAACTGTTGAATTGGCTTAAGATGGGTAAAAATAACCCAATAATTTGTTTTTGTTTTTGTTTTGTTTTGTTTTGTTTTTTGTTTTTAATATAATGCATCGATTGATAGATATCATCATCCACTTGGAAGATCTTCCGGTCCCAGTAAGCTTGAAATTTATTTTTGAAAATCAACTCCTTACCCATTTAAGTTTTTAGCCCTAGTTTAACATTGGTGTTTAATTTAAGGGAAAAATACATTTTAGCCCCCTCAACTAACACCCATTTACGTTTTAGCCCCCTAAAATATCAAAAGTTGTTAAATGGCCCTCCCAACTACCAAACAGTTACGTTTTAGCCCCTTCCGTTAGTTTTTGCCGTCAAGTTTGGATGGAACCATCCAAACTATGTCGTTTTGGATGCTTCGTAACTTGACGGCAAGCATCCAAACTATATCGTTTTGGATGCTTCCATCCACTTTGATGGCAAAAACTAACGGAGGGGGTTAAAACGTAACTTTTTGGTAGTTGGGGGGCCATTTAACAACTGTTGATAGTTTAAGGGGGCTAAAATGCAAATGGGTGTTAGTTGAGGGGGCTAAAACGTATTTTCCCCTTAATTTATTCAACGGACTCTTCGTATGTATTTTTAATTTAACGATGAAATCAAGGTATGTATAACTAATGTGTGTTAGTGTTAGTGTTAGTGTTTTTTTTTTTTTTTTTGGGTACTTGAAATTGATTGCCTATAATAAGCCCACCTTTTTTTTTTTTTTTGTAAAATATATCAATTTATCCAATGAGTATGAAAAAGAGAGCTAGCTGGTCAAAGATTTACATGGGCGTGATAGTTTCAGGAAAAAAAAAAATTGTGTTATTCATTTAGGATATTGTGGTAGTTGCTTTCTTAAAATACTAAATATTGGACTTGTAGATAGTTTTTGACATTATAAAAATTAATTGTTAATAACATTGTTGTTTCTTGCAGTTAGAGCCAAACAATTTGTTTGAGCCATGTTCATCAGACAAATTGACTATTTCGTCAAATCCTCATCATTTATACTTTAATGTGGGAGCAATACAATTTGGACAGCATAATGTGACATTACGGGTTAGATAAATAAATTAAAGGAAAATTTATACAAAATAGAAAGTGTTACATTTTGCATATGGCTAACTATTGTTTAAGTTCTTACTTTGTAGGTTATCAGCCATTATGATCCAGCTCTGTGCATTCGACGACTTAATTTTGGCTCTCGTAAACTCTATAAAGAGAAGGTAAAATGCTTGATGTACAAATTTAATTGTACTCGCCAATTGCACAAGTCGTTTGTAATATAACGGGTGTGCAAGTGCGAGGTCGAACTCACAGAGAATCGTGTTTTGTAAAAAACTCATTTTAAATGCCTAAACTAATCTTATCTTAACCTAGTTTCAATATCAAACAGTTGGTGTGCATAAAATATAAACTAAACTAAAATACAATAAAATAAATAAATAAAAACGACTGCGGTCCCTAATCCACCTCACCACAAATTAATTAACAAATAAACATGCTTAGCTCATATTCAATAACGACTATGCTACTAGGCATACTCTGAGCGCTAACACATTGCTCATATTTCTATCTATCGATAAAGCACATATGCATATCCTATTGTTGCTACAAAATCTTGTCGAACTAACCAATGCAAACACTGTTAAAAGGTAACAACGGATATTGGTCCGAAGACGAATCATCCGATGTATCTCCGGTTGCAACGGAAGTCGACGTTTAACGATTTGCAAACAACAATCAACACACTTTTGTCACTAAAATGCACTGAAACGAATAAAATAAAATGAAATGACAGAATAATATGAACTAAACATGAATATATGTAAACAAATCTATAGTGAAGGGAATAAGAGACTAAATAAAAGCAAAATAAAACATTAAATAAATAAATGACAATTTAGGAGGGATTTACAGTGTAAAACAGAGGGTTTGAGGCCCTAAGGGCGCCTCCAAAACATCAGGAAAAATAAATTACACAAAGTCTTATTTATAGAGAAAATTTAGTGTGCAGCCAGGTCAGGTGTGCGTTCGATCGTAGGGGGTGCGTTCGAACGCAACCCTACGTGCGTTCGATCTTCTGATGTGCGTTCGACCGCAACCCTACGTGCATTCGATCTTCTGATGTGCGTTCGACCGCAGTTGCATAGTAGTGCCACGTGCGTTCGAGTGTAGGCGTTGCGTTTGATCGCACATAGTGCGGTCAAATGCACGTAACTGCCCACGGCGCAAGGTTGAATCGATGAACAATAGGGCCGGCTAGGGCGACGTGGGAAACGCGGGCAGACGAGGCTTGCGATCGAACGTGGCTTCTGCGTTCGATTGTAGTGCGTTCGATCGCACTAAGTGCGTTCGAACGCACTTGCAGAGGCTAAAGTTTCATCTTTGCTTAATTTCGCCCCTTTGAACCACCATTCGCACCAAGGACCTACAACACACTAAAACACTAAAACAATACAAAATATTAGATATTAATAAAGCTAAGAGCCTAACAAATATAAATTAAGGGGTCCAAATAAGCACTTTTAGGCACTCATCAAATACCCCTAAACTTACATTTTGCTAGTTCCTTAGCAAAATAAAATGAAAAATACAACTAAAAACACAAAACATAAATTCGCTTTCGTGGGAGAAACAATTGCATTTAGCGTATGCCAAGCCTTTTAAATCACTAGGCATCCCTAGTGGACGAGTGAAGTCTTGTGAGGGTTTTTCAGGAGTGACACCCACAAACAATTATTGGCACTATGTTATTAATGGACAAAGCCCTTTACACAAACACATGGTTCACACATCATTAGCAAATTTAACATGTTAAACATACGAACCGCATCATCCAGGCATCCAAACATCATTTCACTCAAGGTTTAAAAATTGAGACAACACGTGCTCCATAAAGTGTAAAGTGAACTAACAACAAGATCATGGGGTTTCAATCATTCTCCAAAGATGTGTATCCCAAAATTCAGAGGAAAACAATGCGATAAATTAACCAAGGCTTGAATGGAAAGATGCAATTTTTTGTGTAGGCTGTGCAATGCTTGACTCCCTTAAGCTTCTAAATGACCTATGTAACGAGCGTTGGGCCAGTGATTCCCAAACCAGGCGATTTTAGGGCACTAGATGTAGAGACATTCCTAGGGCTTAATTACTCAAGTCAAAAGAGCTACGGAGCCTAAACTAGCCATACAACTTTTTAGCTGGAATTTTTCATCTTTTGATGCGAACACTCATTGCTTGGCCAGGCAAGAGATCCGGTTACTCAATGAGAAGCTCGATTTGTTCTAATTTTTTTTTAATTAAAAGCCAAGGTTTTCATCTTTACATTGCAACCCTAGAAATCTCAAGACACACACTTCAAAGTCAAATCTCATACCTCACAGACCCTAATGCTAGTGTGCATGTAAAATATCGATCAAACAAGTGGAGTCTCTCTAATCCAACACATGAATCAAAAAGTGGGATTTCTAATGACATGCAATGTTCAAACAAGTTAAACACACCAATGACATGCAATCCACAGTTATGATGTAAATTGGTGCCCAATCAACAACATAGCAACAAACAAACAGAAAAAATTTTATATACAGACAAAAACAAATATATACAGGCAAAAAGAAAACAAAACAAACCAACATAGTGTTTGCCCACACCCCTAAACTTAAATGACACATTGTCCCCAATGTGGCAAGAAATACATTACAGTGGGATGAGGAACCGAGATGTGCAAAGTCCAAAGCGTCCCTCGAACTTAAACATCAAAACACCTGTCGAAAACTAACAGCAATCTTTTTCTCAAAGATCAAACAACAAAAAGGTTAATTGCCGTTAGAAACAAAATAAAATAAAATAAAATAAAGAAAATGACAAAAATTAAAGTGCGGAAAATAAAAAAGAAAAACATACCGCACATTCCCCGCTCATATGGGTGTCCAAACAATCCCGTCCACCATTTCTTCTTAAGAATTGGATATCCCTCTGGAAGGATGTTCTGCCATCTTTTGTAGCCTAAAAGCTTGTTTTGAAATATTCTCTTAGGACCACGATTTCTAGATTTTTGATCTTGTGTGGTGAATCCTTAAAGATTTCTACATAAGATGGTTCCTCGAGACATTGAAAAGACGAAACATGAGGTTCAAGATATGTCTCGAGAGGGATTGTGATAAAGGAATGAGCTTCAGTACTCACTTCCTTGTCATTGGACCAATTTGAAATTGGCGGGTGCTCAGTTTGCTTCAAATGCTCATCTTTCTCTTCCACTTTGCTGACAACTGGTTCCTCACGAACAAGTGTGGTGGTGGCTTGGACATGCTCATGATGAGGATTGTTGGGGCAATCCTCATCAATCATGTACTACCCTCTTGCCATCTCCTGACTTTGAAACTCCTCTTCCTCCATTAGGTTGAATTCGGCAACTAGATGACCAAACTGTCCTTCCAACCTTGCAACTACTTCAGTGTTTGCCACAGTGGCATCTATGATTTCTTGACAAGGTTGGTTGACTGTTTGCCAGAACGCCTCGAGTGTGTCTTCTAATGATGGTTCATGCGATACAGGAATGGTGGGTTGGCCAACTAGTTCCATGAATTCCTTAAGAGTTTCTTCCAAGGAAGATTTCTCAGGAGGATAGTCATATGATGAATGAGAAGAAAAATGGTTGTCAAACTGCAGATAATCAGGATGGTGCAGTTTGTCAACCTGGGAGCAAATTTTCCGTAGCATGAGCTTGCCATGAAAAATCAGAATGGTTGCTCCAGTCCGGGTTATAAAAATTTGAATCTGGTGTTCAACTGCTCATGTGAAAAGTTGGAAAATTGTCCCCAATGCGGACAATCACCTATACTATGGTAAGGGCTGGAGCAGTGTGAACATGGTTCATGTGGGTGAAAATTAGTAGGGTTTGGCGTCTTACCGCTAGGAGAAACATTAAAATAATCGAATGGAGGACTCATGCTTCACTCAAATAGTTCAACATATCCCACATGAAACACCAACAATAAAACAAAAATAAAATAAAATAAACAAACTAACAAAAAAAATTAAACTAAACAAACAACTAATAAATAAACTAACAAAGATAATAACCTAATTAAAACAATTAAAAATAAAAACTAACCAAAACTAAAATCAGCAAGCAAATAAATAAAACATGCAGAATAAATAAATAATTAAAGACAAAACAATAACTAAATAAAAATAATAATAAATAAAGCTTAGCTGCCTCGGGTCTGCTGGTGCTGACTGCAGAGATGCGCTCGAGCGCAGGTACCGTGCGATCGAGCGTACGCGTAAAAATGTAGCAGTCTGCTGCATGCGTGTTTGATCGCAACAAGGGTGCGATCGATCGCACAGGCACACTGCCGTCTGGTCAGTTAGCTGCACTCGCACGCAACTACGTACTAATCGAGCGTAGGCACACGACTGTGCTGTGAATGGCGCAACTGCGTTCGATCGCAACAGACGTGCGATCGATCGCAATTACAGAGTGTAATTTTCCAGCAACTTAGACAAATGCCCAAATCAGCCAAATAAACCTATTCTATTTTTTTTTTTTTGAATTTTATCTATACAAAATCACGAAATAAATAAAATAAATGCTTAATTTATAATAAGTAGTAGAAAGATAAAATTAATCTAAGCAAAAAAAAATCAATTCAAACAAAACACCGAATCCCTGGCAACGGCGCCAAAATTTGGTCCTACAAATTTAATTGTACTCACCAATTGCATGAGTCGTTTGTAATACAGTGGATGTGCAAGTGCGAGTGAAGAACCCACAGAGAATCGGCTTTGCTAAAAATCAATTCTAAAATGCCTAAATTAATCATATCTTAACCTAGTCCCAATATCAAACACAAGGCGTGCATAAAATAAAACTAATTTAAAAAGCAATAAAGATAAAGAAATAAAAATGCTAAGGTCCCTAATCTACCTCATCACAATTTAATCAACATATAAACATGCCTAGTTCATGCTTCAACAACGATTACGCTACTAGGCGTATTCTATTTGCTATTAATTAATGCATACGTCCGTCTATCGATTAAACACCAATGCATGTCCTATTGTTGCTACAAAATCTTGTCAAACTAACCAACGCAAATACTGTTTAGAGGTCACAATGGATATTGGTCCGAAGACGAATCATCCGATGTATCTCCGGTTGCAGCGAAAGTCGACGTTTAACGATTTGCAAACAACAATCAACGCAACTTTGTCACGAAATTGAATTGAAACGAACTAGCAAAACAGTAAATGACAAACGGAGTATTAAACTAAGCATAAAAATAATTAGATAAAAACATGGTGAAGGGAATAAGAGACTAAAGAAAAATAAACAAAAGCATTAAATTAAATTGACGTTTAAGAGTGTTTACAATGAAGAATGGGGAGGTTTTGGGCCACTGAGGGCGCCTCAAACGCATCCCAAGCGTCTCCCTAGCCTAAAATGTGCTGCCAGATCAGGGGTGCGTTCGAACACAGAGGGTGCGTTCGAACGCAGTGCTGCATGCGTTCAATTGTGGTGCTGTGTGTTCGATCGCATGTGTGTCATCGTGTAGCGTGCGTTTGAAAGTAGGCACTGCGTTCGAACGCATTATGTGCGGTCGAATGCACATAACTGCCCACGGCGCAAGGTTAAAGCGATGTACGATAGGACTGACTAGGGCGATGCGAAAAACGCGGGCTGACTGGACCTGTGTTCGAACATGGTCCCTGCGTTCGAACCACCAAGTGCGTTCGAACGCACTTCCAGGGGCTTGACTCCTTCTTTGCTTCATTTCTCCCCTTTGAGCCACCTTTTGCACCAAAGACCTACAACACACTGCACTTATCAGTCATGTGGCAGTGTGGATTTTTCATTGTTAGTTATTTTGTGAATTGTGTATTTTATATTTTATATTGCATCATAAATCCTTGCTTTTAACTTTGAATGATAAGTTTGTTGCTTTTAATATTATTATTATATGTATATTAGACTATCAAAGGATTGATCAGAATTTTGGGTGTTTGAATTTGTCAAACCCTTGCTAGATTTGAGTCCTTATTGACAGAAGGAGCTTATAGAGTCCACTATTGTTCCTTACTAAATGGGTTGGCATATTTTGTTTTCACTAGATCAAGCGAACTTAAAATGGAGGCATTTGATATTTTGCACCAGTATAGATTTACAATTATATGCAAATTGATAAACTCAAAACGTTGGAGTTGTTGGTAGTTTGTTATTTTGTATGGGATATTGTCATACATTTTACTCATTTTTTAATTTTTGCTTGACATGCCAGAAAAATGTATTCTTTATGATAGCAATCACAGAACCAACACAATACTATGCCTCCTCCTTATAACATGCACATGATCCAATTCAATGTTTGTGAAAATTGATAGACATTCTGAGAAATGGTACCAAATTATACTGATTCAGAAATCTAAAGACAAATGAATTCCAATGTTTTTATATTTATTTTACAATTTGTTTTAAATAAAAATAAAAAACAAACACAATCAAACCTAGATCTAGAACTTAGAACAGAGGTAGATAAAAATAGGGTAGCTCTGGTTTTGGACTTGAAATTAAAATACAAACACAATCAAACCCAGATCTAGAACTGAGAACAGAGGTAGATAAAAACAGGGCAGCTCTAGTTTTGGACTTGAAAATTAAAATACAAACACAATCAAACCCAGGTCTAGAACTTAGAACAGAGTAGATAAAAACAGGGCAGCTCTGGTTTCGAACTTCAAAATTAAAATACAAACACAATCAAACCGAGATATAGAACTAAGAACAGAGTTTTTACTTTAAGTTTCATATCTTTGTTTTTATGTTTTGTAAGGTCCGACATTTCATTTCCACAATGGCAACTGATGATGTCATTTTTTCGGTTAATTATGGGGGTAGGTTTGATAGGCAGGATAAGTGCATGTATGTTGGTGGAAAAATAGGGGTGTTTGATGAAACATATGATCTTGACTGTCTTTCATTTATTGAAATAGAAAGAATTGTTAAGAAATATGGATACCAACCATGTGACTTGATTTATTTTCTTCAGCCTAATAAATCATTGAATGATGAGTTGGTGCTTTTAACATGTGATGATGATATTCTTAGAATGAATGAGTTCTTAAAAGGACATACAGTTGTGGTGTTGTACACTGTGGCATTTGGGCATGGTGATGAGAAGGAGGATGAACCTAGTGATGATGAGAAGGAGGGTGAGAGAAGAAGGAATAAAGTTATAAATGACCCATATTGGAAGTCATTGATGCGCAGTGACGATGATGCATGGGATGACGAGGCTGAACCAGGGGTTGGTACATCCACCCATGGGAATGTATATGGTGAGGGGGACGGTGAGGATGGTATGGATATGGAGGATGGTGAGGTTGGTGAGGATGTTGGTGGTGTTCAACGAATTGATGATGATGGTGTTGGAGGGGATGGTGAAAAGGAGGAGGATGATGATGATGATGAGGAAGATGGGGATGGGGATGGGGATGGTGATGAGGACATGGTTGTTGATTAGGGAGATGGGGATGAGAATAGTGAATTTGAAACCATTAATATTGGTGGGTCAACACATAAGGCCCTAGTCTGCATTGGTTAACTGTTAGATGATGGCCATAAGTGATGTCTTAGTAAGTCCATCTGCCAATGACGAAGAGAATGAGGTTGATGTACAAATTTAATTGTACTCGCCAATTGCACGAGTCGTTTGTGATATAGTGGACGTGCAAGTGTGAGGTCGAACCCACAGAGAATCATGTTTCGTTAAAAATCAACT